>APFE030898933.1:0-28414 GCA_000404065.3 Pinus taeda
TTCTTTTTTCCAAACATGTATGTTAGTATATTACAGTTTAATGAATATGTTTTCTTATTATCATATATGGTTTCATACTTTAACAAAACATTCACCAATACTTCACAATTTTTTATTATTCAGTAAAAGATTTGCCAAGATCTTAAAAGATTTTATAATTCAATGAAGATTCTCCATAACTGTACAAGATAATATAATCTAGTGAGAGATTTGCCAAAAAATTATATATACATATTATATTATTGATAAAATCGCCTCCCATTTTTCCTATGTATCATGGGGATCAACCCATTTATTATACATATCAATTTAGGGTGGTTCTTAAAATTTTCCCTGGACCCCTCTACTGATTGTAATATTTGTTCCATGGGAAGCAATGGAAAATTATCCTTTTGGCAAGCTTTATTGAGGTTGTGAAAGTCTATACAGATCCTGATATCACCATTTTTCTTTCTGACTGGGACGAGATTGGAGACCCATCTGGAATGTCTGACAGGAAAAATAATCTTGGCTCTTAGTAATTTGTTCAACTTAGACTTAATCTGGCTTTCTAAATTAGGATGTATTTTCCTTAATTTCTGTTGAATTTGTTTTTCATCGGAGACCATGGGAATTGTATGTTGTATAATTGAAGTGTCATAGGTTTTAAGATCATTGTAAGGAAAATACACTCTTGTATTGTTTCAACAATCGAATAAAAGCTGATTTTTCTTCCGATGTAAGGCCAAGGCCTAGGTTTATCTTTTGTGGCTTCATGATTGTCTTGAGATTGATTAATTCATATCTCAGAGTTGAACTCTAGAGTTTTGAATTGGTTGATCATTTAAATCTATCCTTTAAGTCATACAGGTCCTCTAAATTAACTACGGATTTCAGTATAGCATTTTTGTTATTTTCTTGTTTCTGTTGTTTGTCATGTTTATCTTCATCAATTATCTGACCATCGTAAGAACCTTCTGAAGTAAGAAAATTCACAATATCAGGGTCATTGTTGAAGACTCTCCAGTTGGTAATGTTATCAGGAATAGAGGGTCTAAAAATTAATTCAATCGAGAATCTATCTGGGCTATAGTCCCCTGATGGAATAAGTTTGGAAGCTACATTAGCAAGGAGATCAATGCTAGCATTTTGGAGTCTGGGAATAGATGAAATATTAAACACTGTGAAGTGCAAAGTTAGGTCTTGTACTAAAGATTGATAGTGTTTCAGATGTCCTGCCAGACAGTGTATAGTATTTCTTACTTTCCGAAGGACAATCTTAGAATCTCCAAATACTTGAAGGTATTTGATATTGAGTCTAATTGCTTTATATAGCCCTTGAACCAATGCTTCATATTCAACAGTATTGTTTGTGCAATCAAATTCAAGTGTACATGCTAACATGGTTTTCTCTCCTTTTGGACTAACTAATATGCAACCTTCTCCTGCTCCATCGTTGGATTTAGAACCATCGAAAAATAATTTCCAAAACAAGGTTTTATTTATAGGTTTATCAATAAAATTGATGCATCTAGAAGTGTCAATTTGAGAAAAAATTTCTATTTGAGATAGAACGGAATTTTCCAAAAAAGGTGAAGGGTGAGAATTGAAATTTCCTAAGAATGACTCCACAGAATAATTTTCGATTATGTTGTTGCTATATGCTATAGGCTCATTTTCTCCTTCTAACTATGTTACTATATACTTCTGATGTTTCTCTCGTTCAACTTTAATATGATTTGGTTGGCCGTTGTAGGGGAGCCACATATGAGACCAATCAGTTGCAAAGTAACTGCGAAGCTTTTCTGACCAATCCCTACTGAGTATTAGGCCATAAAATCCAGGAATGTCAGCCACCAATATATCAATGAATTGACATACTTTCAGGTTCGATGATAGTCTTATGGTTACTTGATTAAGTTCTCTGACTACTTCGACTTGAGACAGATCTAGCTGCACTATTTGTACTACAGACTTTTGAGACAGAACATTTAACTTAGCACAAACTATCTTAGGTAAAATATTAGATGATGCACTAGAATCCACTAGACAATTGTGAAAATTTTTGTTGAAGACTTCAAAAGTAAGGAGAAATGGCAGAGTATGAGGTTTGGATCTTCCACCAATCAAAGCAATATCAGTTGGGTTGATTTTATTCGCAATGCTAGTTGGAGGTCTTCCCATTTCATGAGTAGCCTGTGAAATTACAGTAGCGGGAAGAGGCATAGCAGTTATTACATTGAGTTTTCTTAAGAGTAATTTCTTTTGATGTTTTAATTTGTTGAGCTCATGAAAAGTAATATTTGCTCTGGCTTTCTTCATATCTTCAACAATGTTGTATTCCATTTTATATGAAACAATAAGCATTTTAGATGAAGATGTCAAATCAAATTGGATTGGGCTTGTCTGAGTAGACTTTGGTGTGGATTTTTTACCTATGATTTTATCCCTAGAAGGTGGAATTTGGTTTTTTTGTTTTGTACTAGATTGTGGTGGGTCGAGTTGGTTTCTACTTCTAGTAGCAATAGGTAATGCTTCTTGATCTTCCTCATTTGGAAGTGTTGAAACCTAATCATTAGGATTGGGTGAATATAATTAATATAAATAAATAATAAGTAATATGAATAGTAATCAGGAGATGAAGTGAACAATCTCTCCCTCATGTATATAATAAAGGCCAACCTGAAGGAATGAAATACTAATCAATTTGTTTTGAGAAGTTACTGCCTTGCTTGACATGGTATCAGAGCCAGCTCCCAAAATTAGTTGTAACTCCTTTCTTCTAGTTTCTTGCAGTTTTTCCACTACCCATGTGGAGTCTGCCTACTGCGCTTTCTTTCCACTGTCTACTGTGATCTCTGTCTACTGTGCAGTCTGTCCACTACCTCTCTGCGTGCCTACTGTGCAGTCTATCCACTATTTTCTTGTTGCCTAAATTCATAAAACATTCCCATACATGCGTGAAAAGTTGTTGCGTTGATGGTATCAAGTTTAATGAGTGAATGGTGCGTGAAACGCTGCTACGTTGAGAGAGGGATGGCTTCAGTTTATTTGCAATGCTTAATGTCTATGAGACTGTGCCATCACCATATGTATAGTTGACTGTTCCTCGAATCCTGTGTACTTTTTTTGGCTTCAAGACTTTCTCCATGACCCAAGGGTCCATCTCAACAAAATGCACCTCTACACAACCTCTACTAATAGCTTCAATACCAACAAAACTTGTCCCACTATATAAGTCTAGCCATCATCCTGGACGCAATAATACTGGGCAACCACCTGAGCTAATGTTGAGCGCTCACTCTTCTCCTTGTATGAAATAGCACATCGAACTGCTCTGGTGGATTTAGTTGTTGTGAACAGGTTAATTTCATTGTAACACTGGTGATTTCATTATATTTACACTGCTATCATTGTAACGTTGCCTTTGTGTTTACGCTGCAATCATTGTACGTAAGCTCTGAGAGCATTACCGCTAGTTATCGGGGAACACCACCTACTAGAACTTGATTTCTTTGTTGGTGGGAAATGTTAGTCTTATTTTTACAAAGGGTGACCTCAAGGAGGTGCAGGAGGAGGTAGGAAAATACAAGGTTGGAGCTCCAACTCATGTTGGTTTGTTCTTGCCTTGAGACCTCCGGCTTGAAAATGCTCAAATGCGTATTACCCAAACTTCTCATATATGCATGCGGTAAAAGGATTTATTTAATAGAAATTTATTTAATGAAGATTCATTCAAGAGCATGATAATAGAGTGTGATTAGTACACCTGCGTGTGGTGAAAAGCTTTTGTCCATTTTTTTTACAATTTATATCAATTGTATTTACATTAGAATTCAAGTTATGATAGGTGTTTGAGCAATTTATATTCTATATAGAATACAATTTTACTCTTTGTACATTAAATAAAATTGTTACCTAATCAAGAAGGAAGAATAAGGTTGTATTATTCTGAAGCACATTTTTTCCAGTAGAAGTATCTTTTACAGTACAAGATTTTACAATGCATTCAATCATATCCATTGTGGGAATAGTTCTCATTGGCAAGGAGAACTATCCTGAGTGGTCTCATATGATAAAACATGCCCTCATTTTCAATGAGTTGTTGAAAGGAGTGTGCATTGGACATGGAGACAAACAACCAAAACAACCTACATCAGACAAGAGTTCACCATTTGGGAAAACAAGAACAACAAAGCCTATGCATTAATCACAGCATCTGTAAATGAAGAGGTGCGTCACCATATTACGCCATTTTCAACTGCTTTCAAAGCCTTACAAAATCTTAAAGAACTCTATGACTCACATTCTGCACTTGAAGTTGTTCAACTCATGAGTAAACTCTTCACTCTTGAATTTCAAAATAATGATCCTCTTACTCTTGCATCTGAAGTAAAGTCTATAATGCATGATATCCAAGCCACTAAAGCTAATTTGGATATTCCTCTTATCGCTTTTCTCAAGGAACTTTATCCTACTTACTCCAATTATCTTGAGTCATTGCAAGCAAATGGAAATCTTAAAGACATTACCTTTGACTCCTCTTGTGAAAAAAAATTGCTGAAAGTGAAAAAGCTTTTGGAAAGAAGACAACCTGAATTTCTGAAGAGGCTATGTCCTGCTTCATAAGAAGCACCTACCCCATAGATTCTTCAAGAGGAAGAGGTGTCGAAGAGGCAAGAGGAATGAGGAAGATATTTTTAGAGGCAGGGGGGGCAGACACTCCAAGGAGAAAAGGTAGATTTGCACCTGCATATGCGCAAAAGAAATGGATCACATGATCCTCTACATGCAAGTTACCATGGGACAAAATTGACACAAGAAACCAACAGAAAGGTAAAATTGATGATACAGACAAAGGTAAAGCACCTGAATCTGCTCACTATGTTGTGGTACAATGTAATATTGGAGTAAATGAAGATTTATTTAATGCTTCACTTGCTTCTTGGAAAAATGATTTGTTGCTTGATTCAGGAGCAACTTTCCACATGAATCATAGAAAATATTTTTTTGAAGAATTTACTAACAATGTTGATGGAACAGTATAATTTGCAGACCAATCAAAAATCAAGCCATTAGGGCTTGGCACAATCAGGCCTAAACTGCCTGGTCTTCCAAACTTTCTTCTGTATCATGTTCTATATCTCCCACAGCTCAAGAGAAACTTGTTGTCCTTGGTCCACATCCGCCAGCAAGGTCAATCCATTCATATTTTTGATGGCAAGCTTGAGGTAAGAAAAGCATCTGACCACTCACTTGTCATGAGGGAAATAGAAGAAGAAAGGCTTCTCAAGCTGCAAGGAACCTCTACTCGTGCACAAAATTTCTCATACAATTCTTATTATGAAGAAGGTACACTTCCATCAAGTTTATTATGGAATTCTATATTTGGACATTTGAACTATTTGTTGAAGAAAAATGGTGTTGCTGGTTTGCCTACAATTCATAGGAAACTTAAGCAATGTGATGCTTGCATTCTAGGAAAGCATAGCAAACAATCTTTTCATGATTCACATTCAAGAGCACATAGAAAACTTGAACTAATTCATTCAGATTTATGTGGTCCAATGCCTGTTCCTTCTGCAAATGGAAATGAATATATGATGACAACACCAGAATGTGTTGGGTTTATTTATTGAAGAACAAATATTATGCTTTTCAAACATTCAAGAACTTTCATAAATGGATTGAAAATGATGCGCAATCTCATATTGGGTCTATTCTCACTGATAATGGAAAAGAATACACATCAAATGAATTTGAAAACTATCTTTGCCAACATGGGATCAAACATCAAACAACTGTGCCTTATAATCCCCAACAGAATGGTGTAACTGAAAGAATGAATAGGACAATCTTAAATATGGTACGATCCATGCTCTTCTTCAAAAATGTAAAGATAATGTTTGGGTTGATGTTGTTCTATGTGATGCATATATAAAGAATAGATGTCCATCTAATGCTATCAGAAACAAGACTCCATATGAAATGTGGTATGGACATGTTCCTTCGGTAAAGCATCTCAAGGTCTTTGGTTCCACTTGTTATGCCTTGATACCAAAGGTAAATAGAAAACAACTTGGTGCAAGAAGTCATAAGTGTATCTTCCTGGGGTATTCAAACACCTCCAAAGCATACCGTCTCTATGATGAAGTAAATAAAAAGTTTGTTGTATCTAGAGATGTAATTTTTCTTGAATCATCCAAAACTGAAAATGTTGTTGGGCGGCAACTTGATTGCTTGGATAGATTCGCAAAAGCAAAATCATTTCAAGAATTTGATAATTAGATTCCACATCTTGAAGGGGGGATTGCTATACTAGATCAACTTGTGGAATATTCTTCTGAAGAACACTCTCCCCCACATGAAACTCCAACAACAACTGATGCTTTAAGTGATGTGATTGATAGAATTGGGAGACTCAATCTTGATTCAGTCCCAACTCAATCAATAGAGTAGCTTGGACCATCTGAGAAAGGTCCCTCAAAGTGGTTGACAAAGACACTTGAAAGTGTTCATCCTGATGAGGTTGGAAAGATAGGAACTAGAAATTCAAACCAGCAAAATGGAGGTGATGTAGATGACTCTAATTCACCTGTTAATATGGATGCTTCTTATGATTTTGAATTGAAATTGTCTACAAATTTTGAACCAACTTCCTTCAAAGAAGTTGCTTCTCATGATGAATGGAAAGAAGCGATGCAAAAGGAGTATGATTCCCTCATAAAGAATGCTACTTGGAAGCTGGTTGATCCTCCATATGGAACCAAACCAATTGGCTGCAAGTGGGTCTACAAGAACAAGTATAAAGCTGATGGCTCACTTGACAAGCATAATGCTAGGCTTGCAGCAAAAGGTTTTGCACAGAAGGAAGGGGTTGATTATGAGGAGACTTTTTCCCTCACAGTAAAATGGGCTACCATCTTGACACTCTTTGCCCTAGCAGCTCAGAACGGTTGGAAAGTCCATCAAATGGATGTAAAAACTGCTTTCTTGAATGGAGATATAAAAGAGAATGTTTTTATGTCCCAGCCTGAAGGATTTGTTGTGAAAGGACATGAACATAAAGTATGCGAACTTGTGAAGTCCTTGTATGGGCTCAAACAAGCACCGCGAGCCTGGTATGAAAAAATAACTGAGCATCTTCTGAAACTCAATTTCAAACATTATGATCTTGATGATGCAACTTTATTTATTAAGAAAGTTGGCAAACAATTGTATATCTTGTGGTATATGTAGATGATCTTTTGATGACAGGGAGCAATGAAAGCTACATTGCATCCATAAAGAAAGAATTGGGGAAAAGTTTTGAATGACTGATTTGGGCTATGTTCATTACTATCTTGGTATTGAAGTAACCAACATCCGAAGTCCATATTTCTTTCTCAAAAGAAATACATTGGAGATCTGTTGAACAAGTTTGGCATGACAAAATGCAATCCTCTTACTACTCCAATGGAACAAAACTTAAAGCTCACATCTATTGAAGGAAAAGAATATGAGGATGCGACAAAGTATAGACAACTTGTAGGAAGTCTCAACTACCTAACTACTGCCAGACCAGACATTTCGTTTGTTGTTGGAATCCTCTCCAGGTTTATGCAAAAGCCTTGTGAGGGACATTGGTCTGCTGCAAAAAGAGTTCTAAGGTACTTGAAGGGAACTTAAGACTTTGGAATCAAGTATACACAGGTGGACGACTTCAGTTTGATTGGATACTCTGATTTAGAATTCGATGGAGACAAAGAAATTGGGGTATCTACTTTAGGATATGATGTGAGTCTTGGATCAGGAGCTGTCTCCTGGAGATCACACAAACAATCAGTTCCAGCGGATTCCACAACAGAAGCAGAATACGTGGCAGCAGCTGAAGCAACAAAAGAAATTGTGTGGCTTAGGAAAATTCTTGAAGATTTGCAAGTAAAACAAGTAAAATCAACTCCACTCATGATTGACAATACCTCTGTAATAAAGTTGGCCAAGAACCCAAAGTTCCATGATCGAACGAAGCACATCAATACCAAATATCATCTGATTCGACATCATGTTAAGGCCAAAACAATCCATCTCCATCATTGTTCCACTAATGAGGAAATTGCCGACATCTTCACCAAAGCACTTGGAAGAGAAAAGATTGAACAATTCAGAATGATGCTTGGACTCACCAACATCCCTTCAGATTGGGGGGGGGGGGGGGGGGGAATGTTGACACCTAATCATCAGGATTGGGTGAATATGATGTAAATAAATAAATAAGTAATATGAACAGTCATCGGGAGATGAAGTGAACAATCTCCCTCATGTATATAATAAAGACCAACCTAAAGGAATAATATAAATCAAATTTTGTGGAGTTACTACCTGGCCTGATAGAGATGATACTCATATTTCAAATGTAAACACTAATCATACATACCTAGTTGTAGGAGAATTACCCTTGACTGTTGATGTGTGGTCCTTACTGCAACGATCCTTGAATGCATGCTTTTTCTTGCCTTCTAGGAGATCGATATTGAATCTATTCCAGGGTCTGAAATTTCATCCTATGGTAGCCCTCTGAGTCCTCTTTCTAACCCCACAGGTTAGATTAATATTGGATTCTTCAAGAAAGAGTTATGCTCAATCTTCCACGATGACCTGATTATAGACTGATTCAATAGAGTGAACTTGTACAAAGTGCCACGTGTCACTATTGCAAACTTCGGCCCTAAAAGCACTACTTAAGAAACCAAAGTTTGTCCTCGTATTGTGACTATTTACGAAATTTGAATCCAATGCTCAGAGGGAAAGTTATGACTATTTTCCCAACATCACCTATTTGACATGGAATTTGGGAGCCTGCAAAAACCCTAACCTCATTAGATCATATATCTGAAAATATAGCGAACCAAGATCTAAAATTTGGTCACAAGGTTTGTTAAGATTTTTGATTAAATGGGTTTTAATTTTAGCTTCTGAAGCATTGCAGAAAAGAAGTTATAGCAAAAATTCCATAATGACTTATTTGAAGCCACAAAATCCCTACTAGAGGAGGATATGATGGTCATTATTTATATGAATGTCTTAAGTTGAGAGGGTCCTCAACAAGTGAAATTTGGAGGGATTTTAGGTGCAAAAAAAAACATTATTAATTATCGACTATTTAATTATTGACGAATATCTCTCAAACTGTCAAGAATTACTTGGCATGCCATATATCATTGGAAACATCTCGACGAGTAGAATCCATCTAGAAGATCCTTGACTTAGAATAGAGTAACTTGTCAAGTCAAAATTCCCATGCAAGATTGGGGTAGCCCTTGGTGCTACTTGGGTTGATATCAATGACAACCACTGATCAACAACGACTACTCTTATCTTGAATTCCCTACCAAATTCTCAAAGAGTATCGAATGCCAGATGGTTATCCAATTCTCCATTATTTCTTCCCAAGTGAAGACAAGAATGTAGTGTCTAACCCTCCCTCTCAATTAGGGAGGTCAAATCAACCAAACCAAACTTGTCTCTTAAGTATACAAGCTTCTTGTTCGGAAGTTATTTCGTCAATATGTTCATCAGTGGAGATATACCATAGCTAAGACACACCATTTTGTACTAGCTCTCGAATATAGTGATACTTCTTGTTGATGTGCTTTGTCTTTCCATGAAACACTGGATTCTCAAACAAACAAATACAACTGGTGTTATCACAAAGTATCAATGTAGGGTTCATCGGTCCTTCAAACAAGTCGGATAGTAGCTTCCTTAACCATACTACTTCTCTGCTTACTTCACATGTTGCAACATATTCAACCTCAACACTACTCAAAGAAACTATGTCTTACTTTCTGCTCATCCATGAGACCATGGAGGATCCTCTACTGAAACATCCTCCCATAGTGCTTCTTCCATCTTGTTCACTACTTCCCCAGTCAGAATCTGTATATCCAATAAATTGGACATCATTCCTTCTATCATATTTTATATAGTAGTTAATGGTTCCTCGCAAATATCTCAGAATATACTTTTCTTCTATCCAATGATCATGCTTCGACTCCAATTGGAATTGATTGAGTACATTTACTGTAAAACATATGTTTGGTCGAGTATTCACCAAGTACATCAATGAGCCAACGAGTTGTCTATACCTGGAAGGATCCAAAGGGATTGATTCGGAACTCCTTAGTCTCTTCAAGTTTGTGATCATCAAAGTGGTCATAGGTTTACAGTTCATCATGTTGAACTTATTTAGAATCTCGATCACATACTTTCCTTGAACCAAATAGATTTCATTTGGTCATTTCTAGACTTCGAGTCCCAAATAGTAATGCATCAGGCCAAGGTCCTTCATGTCAAATTTTGATGCCAGTTGCTTCTTACATTCTTCAATTCGACCTTCTACACCCTTCAAGAGAAGATCATCTACATATTAAGGTTCAAGTCAACATAAAATTTTGTGAAGCCTATTATCTATAGGTATGCATCCATTCTAGCATACCATGCCCTTGGTGCTTGCTTGAGGTCATATAATGCTTTCTTCAATCTACAAACATATGGCTTCCTATCTTTGACTTCAAATCTGAAGGGTTGTTCTATACAGACTTGTTCATCTATAGTGCCATTTAGAAACGTAGTCTTTCCATCCATTTGTTGGATGTTTCATCCCATTGATGCTGCAAGAGAGACTAATGATCGAATCATTGTATATCTTGTTGTTGGAGCAAATTTCTCTTCATAGTTGATGCCTTCAAGTTGAGAGAAACCTATAGCCACAAATCTTGATTTATAATTATCTATACTTCCATCAGCTGCATGCTTGATATTATATATCCACTTGGAAGTAACCACAAATTTGTCTACAAGCCTAGGTATGATATCTCAAAATCCATTATTCATTATAGATTGATACTCTTCATTCATGGAATTCTTTCATTATCGATGTTCTACAACCTCTTCAAAGGTGGATGGTTTTGATTCTATTAATTTTGTCATGTACGCAACATACCCAAAATATTTCTTAGGTCTCTTACTTTCTCTAAATGATCCTTGTGTTGCCCCATGACCTTCTGCATCAAGTAGTCTGGATTTCAACTAATTAGGTCTTTTCCTTGTTTTTGGAATGATCGTGGGTTGAACAGGTTCACTAGGCCCTTCTTCTTTAAGGTGTGATTCTTCTCATTCCTTTTCAACTTTCTCCTCAAGTAGCAGAAGTTCTTCATCATCGGTATCTATAGAGAGTTTTTTTGACTTTTTGAATGTTATACTCTCATCAAATATGACATCATGACTAAGTTCAATGTGATGTCCATCTTTCATATAGATTTTATAAGATTTATACGAGTTACTATATCCAACAAATATACCCTTCATACCAGAAGGATCCAACTTCTTTCTTTTATCCTTTGGTATATGAATATACACAGGGCACCCAAATATCTGGAGATGATATATAGACGACTTCTTTCCAGTAAACACTTCTTCCACAATATTATTTTCTATAGATCTATGAGGACATCGATTTTGAATGTAGACCGCTATCTTTTTTGCATCTCCCCACAAAAACTTAGGTAAATCTTGATCATGTAACATTGATTTCACACTTTCTTCAATAGATCTATTCTTTCTTTCTACAACTCCATTTTGTTCAGGATTGTATGGGGCTATCAACTCCCTCTTAATCCTAAACTCCTTACAAAATGCTATAATCTCTTTGGATGTATATCCTCCTCCATTATCAGATCTTAGTATCTTGATTCTTCTTTCTATAAGGTTCTCCACTTCAGCCTTGAATTCTAGAAATTTTGTGAATACTTCATCCTTGGTTTTCATTAAGTAAACCCAGGTCTTTCTTGAATGATTATCTATGAATGTTTCATAGTATAGAGGGCCTCCAAGTGATTTTGGAGTCGTAGGGACGCACACATTAGCGTGAATGAGATCCAATATTTATTTTGACCACGAAGCACTACTTCCAAATGGTATCTTGGTATTCTTGCCTAATGCACATCCCTTGCAGACACCTTCATGATATTCCTTTAGATTAGGGATTCCATCTACTACTGAACTTAAAGTTGGAATTATTTTGAAATGTAGATGACCAAACCTTCGATGCCAAAGTTCACATGGACTAATCTAAATGTGAACTAGGGTTTGGTTTACGGGAGATATTAATCTGTAAAGCCTTCCTTCTTGGATACCAATAAATTTAGCTTGATCTATGCTTGAGTCTTTTCCCGAAAAAAACAACTTTTCCATGAATGAATGCTACTTTATATCCTTTGTCTTCTAAACTCGAAATTGAAAGTAAATTTTTGTGAAAACCTGGAATAAATAGAATGTTGTTGAGGTGGATGTTGCTTCCATCTTCAAGTTTTATGGAAATTGATCCAATGCCCTTCACCAAATAGATTTTGTTGTCTCCAAGTTCTATAGAGTAAGAGGATTTTACTTTTGATAAGGTCTTCAATTGGTTGGAGCAGCTGGTCATGTGCCTTGATGCACCACTATCAATTACCTAGATGTCTTCATCTTGGAATGTACCAGAGAGAGTCGAGAAGATACCTTCTTCACTTTCATTGATTGATTCCTTCTTTGAAGAAGATAAGAAATTTGATGCTTCCGTGATACCTTTCTTGAGATGGCTTGCAATTTTCTTGATGACCTTCTTCATTATAGAGGATATCTTCATGATGCCCTTAGAGAACCAAAGCTTCAATACCATGTTGAGAATTCAATAGGGCAATGAATATGTTAATTATCTTAACTTGATAGTTGTTTGTGTTATACTTTACTTATTTGCTTTGTTCGTTATTATTCTAATGTGTAATACATCAAACAACTATCAAAACAATAAGAATAATGACACAATATATAAGTTGTAATCCAGGGCCAAAACCCCTCCTCTTGAGGGGAAAACTCGTAAACATATTCTCTTCTTGTAGATATTTTAATTTATTAATACCATGTCCTAGAGACTCAGACAAATACCCTCCAAGATCAAGTCTACCACAGCCTCCTACTGCAATATCTTCGATCTCCGAGTAGTTATGAAATTATGCACCCCAAAAACTGTTGATGCTTCCCTTGGAGACTTCAGTCTCCCCCTAATAGCCTCCCTCTTGACTTATTTTGCCTTGTCTTGAGTCTTAGGGCTCATACGATACCCTCAGAGACCTTCACTTGCCTTCCCTTCTTTTCTTCTTCCAAGATCGAACCACAGATGATCCTAGTGCAAAAACCCTAAGTTCGATATTCACAAGAGAGATAGATAAGGAACAAAAAAAACTTCAATTTCTTCAACGTCCTCTTCTTCACACTTCCTTCTTCAACTTCTTCTTCTTCTGCTTCTTCGCATAAGAGATGAGTGAGTGAGTGATCCAAATGGAGGATGAGATCCTTCATATATAGGCTTCTTCAAGGGTGGACGTGGCTCTTCATGTAGGTTGAATTGACAACTCATTAGGCTGACTTGATCTTGGAGGTATTTTGACACTTTAAAGACAGAATAAAATTTTCTTTACAATTTTCAATGTGCCCATGGGGTCTTCAATATATGACAATGACTTTTATACCTAGGACAAACCCTAGAATCACTCAATAGGTGCTTGACCTATAAAATAAAAGAACTTGAGCATGAAACCCATGCTTCAATAGTAATAATAACTTCTTTTCATTTTATATTTACAAGAATACATTACACACTTATGAAGACTGAAACTAGTTACAATTTTTTCAACACTCACTCTTAACTAGGGAGGTATTCATAAGAGGTACATGGTCATTCTCAACTTGAAGAGATCTCATAAGAAGATTCGGATCGGTAACCCATTTGTCTAACATCATATTAACCAACATTGTGACATAACAAGGCCTTGACTAATAAATCTATCTCTCCACAAGATTAGAGCACAATGCTAACGAGACCAGTGATGTATAGACACCATCATCATTGTCTCCCAAGATGCATAATCCACCCAGGTGTTCACATAGTATGACCTTCCATTGGAGTATTCTTATCTTGGGTAGCTAATCCTCAAAGAATATCAGTAGACCCTAGCAAAATTAAAGCCATTAAGGAATGGAAAAATCCCAACATCCATAAAGCATCTGCGAGGATTTCTTGGGTTGATAGGGTATTATCGCAAGTTTGTTAAGAATTATGGGAGAATAACGGCACCTCTAACAACATTATTGAAGAAAGATACATTTTCATGGACTCTAGAAGCAACAAAAGCCTTTGAACATCCTAAAAAGGAAATGTTCCAAGCACCAGTCTTAGCTACGTCGGACTTCACAAAAACCTTTATTGTGGAATGTGATGCCTCAGGAAATGGCACGAAAATGGAATTGGTGTTGTTTTAATGCAAGAAGAAAGACTCACTACTTTCGAAAGTTGTCCAATCAAAGGAAAGTATTTACACAAAGCTATTTATGAGAAGGAAATGTTGGAAATACTGCATGCACTTAAGAAATGGTGACCCTACCTAATGGGAAGACACTTCAGGGTAAAAAAAGATCATGATAGTCTTAAATAATTTTAGAACAAAGATTATCTTCAGAAAAGCAGCAAAAATGGGTCACAAATATGTTGGGTTATGACTTTGAAATCATCTACAAAAAAGGAAAGCAAAATGTTGTGGCATATGCACTCTCAAGAAAGGATGAGGATTTGGAAGCATTGCTTTGCGCAATTTCTATTATCCAACCAGATTGGATAAACGAAGCAAGGGATGAATGGAAGAATGAACAAGAAGTGTGGGTACTCATTCAAAAGATACAACAAGATCCCAGTACATCTGATACATTTAACTGGAAAAATGATTTGTTATGGTACAAAGATCGCTTATACCTATGTAAGAATTGTCAACTCAAACAAAAGATTCTTATGGAATTGCACACTTCTCCCTTAGGAGGGCACTCATGATTTTTAAAAACTTACGATAGGGTTAAGAAGGATTTTTTTTGGGATGGCCTTAAATTGGGTATTCAAAAGTTTGTGGAGGAATGTTTGGTTTACCAACAAAATAAAGTTGAAACAATTAAGACCCCGGGTCTATTACAACCTTTATCCATTCCAAGCCAACATTGGGAGGAGGTTTCAATGGATTTTATTGTACCCAAGTTCGAAGGAAAGAGTGTCATCATGGTGGTAGCTGACAATATTACCAAGTATGCACACTTGTTTGCATTATCTCATCCATTTAAAGCCAATATAGTTTCTACTGCATTTATGGAAACAATTCAAAAGCTACATGGAAACCCAAAGATTATTGTAAGCGACAAAGATCCCATTTTCATTGGAAATTTTTGGACAAAATTATTTTCTTGTCTCAGTACTTAGTTAGCTCATAGCTCATCTTATCATCCTTAATCTGATGGGAAAACTGATATAGTAAACAAATGTTTGGAAGGATATCTTCGTTGCTTTGTCTTCAATAAATCAACACAATGGGTCAAATGGTTTCCTCTGGTTGAATGGTGGTATAACACTTCCTTCCATACTGCAACAAAAATGACCCCATTTATGGCACTTTATGGATATCATCCACCATCCATCACATCATATTTAAGAGAAAATTCTAAGGTTCAAGTTGTGGAAGACCACATCGAGCATCAACAACAAGTTATCCAACTCTTAAAGGATAACCTCACTTTGACACAGAATAGAATGAAACAACAGGCAAATCAACATCACAGCGAAATAAGTTTTGATGTAGGTGACTGGGTAGTCCTATGGCTACAACCATATAAACAAATGTCCCTCAAGCAAGCTAAGAAGGATAATAAATTATCACCATAGTATTATGGTCCATACAAGGTGTTGCAAAATATTAGTACTATGGCATACAAATTGGAGCTTCCTATAGCTTCTCTAGTGCAACTAGTTTTTCATATTTCATGTTTAAAGAAGGTTATATGTGACAAGCTCCCAGGTCAAACAATATTTCTAGAACTTGACGAGAAAGGAAAAATCATATTGGAACTTGAAGCAGTCACAGAAACAAGAACTCGATATCTACGAAATCAATCAATTTTAGAGTATCTCATCAAGTGGAAGAACTTACCCGCTGAAGATTCCACATGGGAGGATGAGAATTTTATACAGAAGCATCCATAACTACTCAAGCATTGAGGAAAACAATTTTTCAAGGAGAGGGGCATGTTAGGTCCCTATAATACTAGTGATTCCCCAATTACTATTGTCATTGTAGCCCTTATTGTTATTATTGTGCCCCTATTGTCCCCGTATTGTTATTAGTGTGCCCCATAGAAGCCCACTATTGTTATTGTTGTGCCCTTATATTATTATTGGTATGTCAGCTTTGATTATATTGTGACCCCTTAGACTCCTATAAATAGGAAATGAGGTTTAGTCATTTGGTATATCCAAGAATTTTTCATTTGTGTAAATGTAAGGAGGTTTCCCCTCAAAGAGGCTTAATTGTTGCAGTCGTTTGATCATCTTTTCTATCTTTTTGTGAGTTGGTTCATAACATTTGGTATCAGAGCTTTGGATTCTAGGGTTTCGCTGCTCCAAATAGGCCATCATGGAATTTTCACTATAACTTTTCTTCTGTGACGTTTTAGAAGCTAAAAAAAAACCCATTTGAGCCAAAATCTCGATGCTCCATGGGTCCAAATTTAAGATCTTGTCTCTCTATATTTTCAGAGATATGATCTAAGGAAGTTAGGGTTTTTGGAGGCTCTCGAATTACATCCCAAACAAGTGACCTTAGGAAAATCATAACAAATCTCTCTCTGAGTATCAAATTGAAATTTAGTAAGAAGTTACAGAAATAGGATGGACTATAGTTTTCTGTGTATCGTTTCAAGGTTCGAAGGTTGAAATAGTGAGACGTGGAAATTCGTACAAGTTTGCTCTATTGAAAGAGTGTATAATCAGATCATCTTGGGAGATTGGGAATAACTCCTTCTTGGAGAATCCAATTTTGATCAGGTTGGTGGAGTTGGAAAGAGGAATAAAAAAGATACAACAATTTGTAATTTTGAGACCTTGGAGATCCAAAATTTCAGAGATACATTAGATTCAATATCGAGCTCCTACAAAGTGAAAAAGGTGTGTATTTTTTTTTAAAATTTGCATAAGTTTGGTTTGAAAAACTAGTTTGAAGGAATTCAAAGGGCATAGTGAAGCATAATTATCATTAATTGATGCCCCAAAGAAAGAAAATGGAAACAGCTAGTAAGCAACCTAAAAGCTCTAGCATGACCCATGCAGAAGAGGAAGAAATGCAACATGATATATCAAAATTACGAGACCAAGTGCAACAAATTTCACTCTCACAAAAAGTAACAGCAGCTAAGATGGATGGTTTAAATAAAGACATGGAAGCTAAGATGGATGGCATGGGAGATAATATGGATGGTTTAAAGAAAGGTGTGGAAGCTAAGATGAATGACGTGGAAGCTAAGATGGAAGGAAAAATGGAAGATTTGAAGACAAATTTGACAAGTTGGCTAAAAAAATTTTACAATGGTGAAGGGAGTAAAGGAAACTCATGAGAGAACAAAAGAAATTTTAATCATGATTTCATAGACTCTAACGTTGGATTGAAGACCCACCATGTTCCAAAGATCAATATGAGGTATCTTGATGGCAAGGATCCCGTAACATGGATACTACAAATGGAACAGTATTTCGATCTCCATAATGTGCAAAACACACAAAAGGTATGCATTGCAACTTTATATTTGGAACCAAATCAGTTTGCATGGTATCGATGACTTTGCTCTCGTAAACAAATTTTCACTTGGGAAATTTTTATGGAAGAAATGATAGCACATTATGAGGATACAAAAAGCACCACCTCTTTTAGCCAATTGATAAATCTCAAACAAAATGGTTCAATGATGGAGCACATTGAGGACTTCCAAAAATTGAATATAAGGGTAAAACTTTCAGAGGAGCATAGGATTAATGTGGTCATAGGGACTTTAAAGGATAACATTCGACATGAGGTTCTCCTTTGGGAACCTGATTCATTGGAGAAGGCATTCAGGTTGGCAAGAAAAATGGAAAGCAAAATTATGGCAACAAGGAAGCCTACCACTCACAACTATAAAGATGGAAGTGTAGTTGCCCCTAGCCTTCCACAACCTACAAGGTTGACACCACAACAATTGGAAGAAAAAAGAGAAAAAGGGCTTTGTTACAGTTGTGATATCAAATACACTAAAGTTCATAAGTGTGTTGAGAAGAAATTATTTTACATAGATTGTGAAGAGGAGGAAGAAAATGAACAAGAAACGTCAAAAAAAAAAAGAGATTAACACCAGGAAAAAAACCCAGAAAAGAAGAAATGAATCCACCATATATTGTAATGCATTGGTTGATACCACTCCTCAAACTAGCAAAAATAGAAGGAAATAAGAAGAAGAAAGGTAAATAGGTTGATTATTCAGGCAGTACCCATAATTTATTCATTGTAAGATAGCCAAGGAATTGAATTGCTTCCTATATCCAGCACCATAGTGTCAAGTGATGGTTGCAAGTGGAGGAACCATAAATTACTCTGGAAAGTGCCATAATATCAAACTATCCATGGGAGAATATGTATTGAATAGCCCAATGCTTTCCATTCCAATGGGTAGTGTTGATGTTGTACTAGGAGTCCAATGGCTACAATATTGGGTACAATAGATGTTAATTTTCAAGAAATTTTGATGAAATTTTGTTCGAAAGGAAAGGAAATTGAATTAAAGGGTATCGCAGGGAAACCAAGAAAGATAATTATCTCTAATGGAATGACAAAGATTCTAAAGAAAGAACAACAAGGCGTAATTGCACAATTATGTTCGCTAGAGGTTTCCACATCGAAATCATCTATTTCTCTAGATCTCCAACAATGTTGGACAATCATTCCAAGGTATTTGAGACTCTTGAAGGCCTCCCATCTATTCGTGATCATGATTATGCTATACATTTGATTCCAAGGAGTGTTCCTCCAAACATCAAGTCTTACAGATATCCCTATGCCCAAAAGAGTGAAATTGAATGTATGGTTGCAGAAATGCTAGAGGCTGGTAATAATTCAACCTAGTCAAAGTTCTTTCTCTGCTCAACTAGATATGTTGCACAAGAAGGATGATCATAGTGCATGTGTCTGGATTATAGGGAGCTCAACAAGCTCACTATTAAAGAAAATTTCCCATTCATGTCATTGATGAATTATTGGATCAATTGCATGGATCAATTTACTTCACCAAGTTGGATCTTCATTCAGGATATCATCAAATCAGAATGAAGATGAAAGCATTTCAAAACAACATTAGAACTCATGAGGTCATTATGAATTTTTGGTCATGCCTTTTTGGCCTTACCAATGCACCTTCTACATTTCAAGGTTTGATGAATTCCATTTTCAAACCCTTCCTTAGAAATTTTTTTTTAGTATTTTTTGATGATATACTATTCTACAACCAGTCTTGGAAGGATCATGTTCAACATGTTGACAAGGTGCTCACACTATTGGAGTAGAAACAATTATATGCAAAAAGACCCAAATGTTTCTTTGGAGTACAAGAGGTGGAATATCTGGGTCATATTGTATCTCATGAAGGTGTTAAGGTAGCCCTAGAAAAATTAAAGCCATTAAGGAATGGAAAATCCCCACATCCATAAAGCATCCGTGAGGATTTCTCAGGTTTCCAGGGTATTATTGCAAGTTTATTAAGAATTATGGGAGAATAACAACACCTCTAACAACATTATTGAGGAAAGATGCATTTTCATGGACTCCTAAAGCAACAAAGGCCTTTGAACATCTTAAATAGGAAATGTGCCAAGCACCAGTCTTAGCTACGTCAGACTTCACAAAAACCTTTATTGTGGAATGGGATGCCTCAGGAAATGGAATTGGTGTTATTTTAATGCAAGAAGAAAGACCCATTGCTTTCGATAGTCATCCAATCAAAGGAAAGTATTTACACAAAGCTATTTATGAGAAGGAAATGTTGGCAATACTACATGCACTTAAGAAATGGCGACCCGACCTAATGGGAAGACACTTCAAGGTAAAAATGGGTCATGATAATCTTAAATACCTTTTAGAACAAATATTATCTTAATAAAAGCAACAAAAATGGGTCACAAAGATGTTGGGTTATGACTTTGAAATCATCTATAGATAAGGAAAGCAAAATGTCGTGGCAGATGCAATCTCAAGAAAGGATGAGGATGTGGAAGCATTTCTTTGCGCCATTTTTCTATTATTCAACTAGATTGGATAAACAAAGCAAGGAATGAATGGAAGGATGACGAAGAAGTGTGGGCACTCATTCAAAAGTTACAACAAGATCCCAGTACATTTGATACATTTAGCTGGAAAAATGATTCGTTATGGTACAAAGATCACTTATACCTATGTAAGAATTCTCAACTCAAACAAAAGATTCTTATGGAATTACACGCTTCTCCCTTAGGAGGGAACTTAGGATTTTTAAAAACTTACCACAGGGTTAAGAAGGAATTTTTTTGGGATGGCCTTAAATCAGATATTCAAAATTTTGTGGCGGAATGTGTTTGCCAAAAAAAAGAAAATTGAAACAATTAAGACCCTAGGTCTATTGCAACCTTTATCCATTCCAAGCCAACATTGGGAGGAAGTTTCAATGGATTTTATCGTAGGTTTACCCAAGTCCAAAGGAAAGAGTGTCATCATGGTGGTAGTTGACATACTTACCAAGTATGCACACTTTTGTGCATTGTCTCATCCATTTAAAGCCAGTACAATTTCTACTACATTTATGGAAACAATTTAAAATCAACATGGAAACCCAGATTATTGTAAGCGACAAAGATCCCATTTTCACTAGAAATTTTTGGACAAAATTATTTTCATGTCTCGATACTATGTTAGCTAATAGGTCATCTTATCATCCTCAATATGATGGGCAAACTAAGATAGTAAACAAATTTTTGGAAGGATATCTTTGTTGCTTTGTCTTTGATAAATAGACAGAATGAGTAAAATGGTTTCCTCTAGCTGAATGGTGGTATAACACTTCCTTCCATACTGTAGCAACAATGATCCCATTTATGGCACTTTATGGATATCATCCACCATCCATAACATCATATTTAAGAGAAAAATCTAAGGTTCAAGCAGTGGAAGATCACATTGAACATCGACAACAAGTTCTCTAACTCTTAAAGGATAACCTCACTTTGGCACAGAATATAATGAAACAACAAGCATATCAACATCACAACAAAAGAAGTTTTGATGTAGGTGACTAGTTATTCCTACGGCTACAACCATATAAACAAATGTCCCTCAAGCAAGCTAAGAAGGATAAGAAATTATCACCAAAGTGTTATGGTCCATACAAGGTGTTGCAAAAGATTGGTACTATGGAATACAAATTGGAGCTTCCTGCAACTTCCTGAGTGCAACTAGTTTTCCATGTTTCATGTTGAAAGAAGGTTATATGTGACAAGCTCCCAATTCAAACAATATTGGCAGAACTTGATGAGGAAGGAAAAATCATATTGGAACCTAAAGAAGCCACAAAAACAAGAACTCGACAGCTATGAAATCAATCAATTACGAAGTATCTCATCAAGTGGAAGAACTTATCCATTGAAGATTCCACATGGGAGGATGAGAATTTTATATAGAAGCATCCAGAACTACTCAAGCATTGAGGAAAACACTTTTTGAAGGAGAAGGCCATGTTAGGTCCCTATAATACTTGTGATTCCCCCATTAATATTGTCATTGTAGCCGTAATTTTTATTATTTGCCCCTATTGTCCCCATATTGTTATTAGTGTGCCCCATAGAAGCCCACTATTGTTATTGTTGTGCCCTTATATTATTATTGTTATGTTGGCTTTGATTATATTGTGACCCCTTAGAATCCTATATATCAAAAGGAGGTTTAGTCATTTGTATCATCCAAGAATTGTTCATTTGTGTAATGTAAAGGAGGTTGCCCCCTCAAAGAGGTTGATTTTGAAGTCGTTGATCTATCTTTTCTATCTTTTTCTGAGCTAGTTCATAACATCCAAAAATGATGCACTTTTTGATTTGAGACTCCAAAGTCTTCCTCTTTTCTACAAGAGTGTGGGTCTATTTGTGAGATCCAAAAATGTGGAAATGTGTGACTTCTGGTTGTATGTCACTCAATGCTTCAAAAGGTGTTTTCCTGTAACAAATTTGTGAGGAAATTTGTTTTGTATGTATGAAGCAAATTTGATTGCTTCAATCCAAAAATTGTAAGGAAGGTACCTTACATGCAACTAACCATCTCTTTCAAGGATAATTTATTCTCAACTACAATGCTTCACAGCAGAGTGTAAGGCACTGTGTTCTGCAAAGGTGTTGGACATCCTTGTTGAAATAACCCCCCTCACATTATCTGTATGGTTGATCTTTGATAATTTTTCCACACTACTTCTCTACATATACTTTGAGAATATTTAGATGCTCAAACACTTCATATTTGAGTTTGAGAAAATACACCCATGTGTATCTCATGCAATCATCTATGAATGTAAGTACATATATGGCTTTGATCATGGAGGGATCTAGAAATGGCCCCATAAGATCACTACGAACAAGCTTCAAGGGAGATGAGGCTCTCCATGCATATCCCTTCCCAAAATGTTTTTATGGATGCTTTCCAAGAACACATCCTTCACAAACTCTGTCATAAAATTCTATGGCAAGAAAACCTTTCACCATCCCCCATTTGCTAATACAGATACATGTATCTGAAGTTTAAATGACCAAATCTTTTATGCCAAATTTTATTTTCATCATTTTCATGTGTTAATAGTAGAGTGGAATCTAATTGAGGAACAACCTCAAAAAAAGTCTATAGACGAGACTAACGATTTACCTTACTAATTGCAATTTTGGAGTTATCTTGCATGTAATATATGCTTACCAAATTTTGGGTGAATTCAACTCTCCTTCCAGTGTTAGTATGTGTCATTTGGTACACACATAGTCTATTTAGTAAAAGCTTTGAAATATGCAAGACATTCTTGAAACTTTCATTTGCAAGATTTACCTTCTCTTGTCTAGTTTCCTCTACTAGAGAATCATCCCCCATGAGAATAGAAGGATCAACATATGGTTTTAAAGATGAGAAGCTCTAAATTCTATGATGTGAAGCTCTAGAGTCTATGATCCATTAATTAGGAGAACAATGAATGCACATTCCCTCTAATTTTCAGGTGCTCTTTCTCCTTGTTTTTTCCTGGCATTATTTAGAATACAATCATCAAGATTGTTCTGCTAAAGGGTTTATGCAATGAGATCAATTGTCTTCTTCATGCATGATTATTTTAGATGGTATGCCATGGTTGCAATTGCTCTAGTTTGATCGCCCCTTGTTTCCCTTATTTTCCTTTGAGTTGATATATTCATTTGGCAGTTTGGGATTGCCTCCCTTTCTTAGATCTAGATCCTTTGCTTTTGGATTGTTGATTGGGTGTCGAGTTGGCTTTGTCCCTTTCATGCACAAAAAGTGCATGGGATTTGGAACCTTTCAATGTGCCCATCTTTGTGAGCTTATCTTTCTCATGTATCAAGGACTCAATAAAGGTTTTAAGTGTGGGCATCTTCTAGGTTGCTCCTATTGCAAGCCTTATTGTGTGAAAAGTGGAGACAAATATAACATACTCTAGACTCAATTTTGACAATATGGCAAGAATTAATTAGCTTTCTTGTGAATAACATCATGAATGTTTTCAAAACTTCTCGGATCTCATGAGTTGAGCTCATTTTCAAAGGTGTGATCCTGCATCTCATCTTGCTTCCCAAAGAGAGTCTCCAAAGTGGTTGAATCTTCATTTGGAGTGGTGCATACTTCATTATGAAAGAATAGTTTTGGAGAAAATGTTAAGCATATGAGACCGAAGGCCCAATCCACGTGGTTGAAATATTTTGATTTTTGATTTGCAAAATTTGGTTCAATTTTGGTTGCTATTGCTATTTGATACAAGCCTATGCTTCTAAGTTGAAGCAAAATCTTTGGCTTCCATTTGAAATAGTTATGTGGTGTGTGAGTTGCACAACGTTAAAACTTCATTATTTTTGATAGCTCAAATCTTTAGTATTTGCAAAAAAAATTATTTGTAGTTGACCCTGCACAAAATGGATCTTGCTTGAAAACAATGAATAAAACTTGAAGTAGGAGTAAAAAAAGAAAATTGAGAGAGAACAAATTAATTTTATTCATGTGCACCAATAAATAACAGAATACAAAATACATAATGTATACTCTACATGGTTGAGTTGATGCACCATAATTGTGAATCTAGAGATATGAATGCATTGAAGAAAATTGACACATATCCTAGTTAAACTAACCATGTAGTCATGGGTTCAGTGTCTAATAATGTAAGTGGAGATAAGTAAAACTTATACCTGCACTTGTGGAGCATCCTCTTGGTGATAATAATGAGGGTGCCATGCATAAATATGCTCTGCTAATGTAGCTAAAAAAAAACTTAGTATATGTAGTATCTCCAATAAATATGCCAAAAAACACCAAAACTTAGAAAAATCCAACAATGGAGAAGCCACCTAGAAGAACCAAAATACACCACATAGCACTTATGACACTAAAGGAATGTATATGGGTAGACATCCAAGACGTATATAAAATTATCTATTTTCATCATATTATTTTTTTTATAAGTAAGAGATGAACCTTCTATTAATCTGATCAAATTACATAATATATAGAGTGCCCCAGACGATAGGGGTGGCAAAAACTAATGACCGAATGATCCAAATCGGATCCATAATCGAATGTCATAGAACCGTGACTAAAACAGGTCGAATAAATCCTTGAAGAATCCAAACCACAGTCGAAAACACCCTGAACTAGTGGCCATGGCAGTCGGTGTGGAACGACGAGGACCTTGGTCAAAGCGTGCTGACCGAGGCCCATGGAGACTGCACAGGAGGTCAAAATAGCCCCCGAGAGCCCCGGATCGGGAAAAGGAGCATGCAACGCTAGGAAAATAGGGCCGAAATGGTATAGATTAAGCGCTTGATCACATTGGGAGCCAGGGGAACGTGGGCGGAAAAAGGTAAAAAGCGCCAACGTACGACGGTGGGACCCATGGCCTGGAAACCGGCGGTTTGATTGAGACGCCCTTGAACGGTAAGCGGTTTTAGAGAAAGCGGAGTGATCACAATCAGCGATTTACACGTGGTAGCAGAGGAGAGAGAAAAACCATTGTGATCGTGCGTTATCGGCCGAGCAAGTCAACCGCACTCGACGTGCGAATGACGTTGGATCTGGAGGAGCCCAGATCAGACGGCTGATATTGCGCCCGATAGACAGAGCGGAATTGACAGGGGATTAAGCTGCGATTTAAGAGGATTTGGAATCCGTTGACTGCCACGGTGGAGAAAGCAACGAATCAACAAGCGGGCTGGCGCAGTTCCGATGGAGACACGTGGCTACTTCCTGAGCATTATGCTGACACCGAACAGGGAATTCCAAGCACACAGGCGACAGGTAAATCGACGCAGGAAGGAGAGGAAATGAACAGACACGGAGGTCAAATGGCTAAAGCCATGAGCAGAGACAGTGAATAGGGGATCAGAAGAGAGATTCAGATCGAAGAGTCCAAGCGACCAAGAGAGACAGTGAACAATGAACCCTGAGAGGAGGACTGAGCACAGAGAGTAGTAAAGCCAAGCAGAGGAGACAGAGGGCTGAGCTGACCACACACAGCATTGAGCACCAAGGAGCTTGAAGAATCAAGCCTTCCCATAGAGGAATCTGTCTAGATTGAGCATCACAGTTGGCTCTTTCCACTGTAGACTGAGAGTCGTAGGGCAGGGAGGGAGAATAAGAGTCTGTGTACTCCGAGTGGCTTGGGGGATCCAAGAACCACCTTGCCAAGCAAAATCTGCTTCAGGAGAACTCATATTGAGTCCCTGCATTTGTAATTCTCTGCTTAAAGACACAATAAAACAAGGCCACCACTGAAGCTGGACCGGAGACGTAGCCCTGGAGACTAGGGTGAACTCCTTATTAAAAACTGTTTGTGTCTAGTATTTCTTACTGTATTTCTCTGCTGTCTTTCCATTCAAAATGTCTGTGAATTGGCAATCCGATCGATCCATTGTTTCAATCACACAGAACACACACCAGCACATGAGTCTGTAATACCTTTGTTTATTAAATCTTCAACTGAGGTCACTCATAGGGTGAGAATCAGATCAAGTGGTATCAGAGCTCTAAGCTATAAGGTTAGACAAGCTTGTGTTGGTTTAGCTGTGAATGATCACTAGATCAAAGCTCAAATTAGGAGAAGGAGAGTTGGTGGAAACTAATCTTGAATTGGGAGAGTCCTATTATCAGAAGACAATGTTAGAGAAAGTTCTACAGGGCCAGACCCCCAGTTCGTAGAAAGTTCCTAGCTATGAAGTCTACGGTAGAAGAAATGTATAGGCACTTTAGAACATAAGGATGAAGATTCATCAGGCTCTAAACAAGATAAAGAAGAAGATGAATCTCATTCTCATGACCACTCTAAAGGAAAGGGAAAAGAAGAAAGCTTTCGTACACCTCCTATTAGCCCTGTGCATAATAAGAAAGCATCTCTGATTAAGTTAGATGTTAAATTTGATTTGCCTATATATGATGGAGAGCTAAATGCTGAAAAGTTGGACAATTGGATTAGACAAATTGATGTGTATTGTAGGGTACAAAACATAGACTCATACAGGAGCAAGATTCAGCTGGCAAGCCTACGCCTGGGAGGCACTGCCTTGGTTTGGTGGGAAGGCAGAATCCAAGCTGATGTGAAGAAGCATGGTAAGACCATCTCTGCCTAGAGTGACTTTGTCTCTACCAACAGAAATTAGTTCTATCCATTGGCGTACATGCAACAAGCCATGATGAGTTGGCAAACTCTTCGGCAATTGAAAGGGCAAAGTGTGCAAGGGTATACTCAAGAATTCAGAAAGAGAGCATTGATGTTGGGCATCTCATTAGACTCATCAGAAACTCTTTTGAAGTACATTGGTGGTCTACACAGCTACATGAGGCATACCATACTCATGTTTAATCCCACTAGTATAGATGAGGTATATGTACAAGCTACTCATCTAGAAGCTAGAGGAAAGAATGGAAATCCAGAAGTTGGGGGACCATCCCAACCCACTGTAAGCAAGAGCAAGGAGAAAAGAAAGCAGAAGTGGAAAGCAAAAAAGGTTAACACTGCACAAAGAGGCAAAGCTTCATGCACTCACTGTAAAAAGGAGGGAAATGATGATGAGCATTGTTGGATTCTGCATCCAGAGCTGAGGCCTGAGAAGTCCGAGGGAAAGAAGAAGAAGACTGCTGCAGTTATTCAGAAAGATTTTGGATCAGACTCGGGAGATGAAACAATCATTGCAACCACACGTATAAAAGGTAAGAATTCTGAAGCATCTACTAGTAATTCTGCTCAATCTGTCATTGATGAAGAACATGAGAGAAAAATACATGAGCTTTTCCATATTCGATTCATTTCCAAAAATCAAAAGATTGATACTTTGTTTGATAGTGGCTCACAAGTAAATATAATTTCTGAAGCATTTGTAAAGAAATTGGGATTAACAACTACACCTCATAAGAAACCATACCCATTAGGATGGTTGAATGATAAAGCACAACTACAAGTGACTAGACAGTGCAAACTCAAGTTTTCTTTTGGGTCAGCATTTGTAGATGAGGTTTAGTTAGATGTAATTCCTTTGGATATATGTGGAATTGTTTTAGGAAGTCCTTACTTGTATGATAGAAAGCTATTTTCTATAGAGCTGAGAACAAGTATCTACTTGTCAAAGATGGAATCGAATACTTTGTAAGAGCTCACAAGCTCAAGAATAATTACACTCTCATAAACTCAAGACAAATGAAAATAATGACAAATTCATGCAAACAGTTCTTACTGATGGTTGTAAAGGAAAAGACACCTGATAAGACCAAAATATTTGAAGGCTGTAATGCGTATCAGCAAACTGATATAGAAAGGATTGTTTCAGAATATGATGTCTTATTTCAAGAACCTAAAGGTTTACCACCTAGAAAAAGGAATAGTACATGATATTATTTTGCAGCAAGATGTTCCTTTGCCTAACATTGGGATGTATAGGTTGTCCGCTTTAGAGAATGCTGAAATCAAGAAGTAGGTGCAGGAGTTGCTTGAGAAAGGGTTCATCAGGCCTAGCACATCACCATGTGTGTCACCAATCGTTTTGGTGAGAAAGAAAGATGGCTCGTGGAGAATGTGCATTGATTACTGAGAACTGAATAAGATAACAATCAAAAATAGTTATCCCCTTCCTCGCATAGATGATATTTTAGATCAATTGAAGGAAGCTGTTTATTTCACCAAGCTAGATTTGCACAGTGGATACCATCAAGTCAGAGTTGCAGAGCAAGATGCATGGAAGACTGCTTTCAAAACAAAG
>APFE030898933.1:43924-118697 GCA_000404065.3 Pinus taeda
CTTGGCTGATTTGATGATCAAATCCAAATCTGCTTCAATGATAACATTTTGTAAATTTGCCTCTACCAGGATCTCCAAGCATTGATCTAATGCCAGAAGTTTAGCCATGTTATTGGTACCCTTTTCCAAGTGGCCATGGAAGATATATTTTGTGTGCCCTTGAGGATCTCTTACAGCACCCCCAAAGCCAGCTTTCCCCGGATTACCCTTAGAAGCTCCATCAATGTTTACTTTGAAGAAGCCCTAAGGAGGGGGCTGCCATCTACTGGCCCCTGTGTTAATTGTTCTCACTTCCTTCCTTATTCCTTGAGGAATGATGGATTGAAGACCCAAATTAAGAATAATAATCTCCTCGTGATGCAGAGGAGGATTCGTGGGAATTAACCTCAAAAGGCTTTTAACTGTTTCTTTAAGTTGTTTTATAATTTGGTTGATTATGTGTTGTGGCTCGCTAGCTTTATTTATGAAGATCCGCTTATTGCGTTCTTTCCAAACATTCCAAATGACAAAGCCTGGTACTAGCATCCAGGCTTTGTTGATGATCTCATTCTCTGAAAAGTGCTTCCTCCAGTTTTTCAGAGTGTTGGATATGCTGAGACTGTCCCTATCAAGTTGTCTGAAGCCTGAGGCCACCTAGTCCCACACCTTAGCAGAAAAAGAACAGAGGTTGAGCAAGTGTTCGATCGTTTCCTCATGTGAGCCACATAGGTGACATTTGGAAGGGCCACTGAAGCCTTTCTTGAGAAGGTTTTCCCAAGTTAAGATCTTTCTTTGGTGCACAAGCCAGATAAATAACTTTATTTTCATCCAGTGAGGTGTTTGCCAAAGCTCCTTCCAAACTTTATCAGCAATTATAAAGTTGAATCCTGTGATTACTTGTTTTGCCTCTTTGAGGTTAAATTTACCTTCGTCATTCTTCCCCCATCTTAATTGGTCGTGTGAGGAGGAAACCAGAATCCGTCTGTGCTTTAAGTCCATGGTGAGAGCCTCTGTCGTGGCCTTCAAAGGGCTCTCCTCACTGTAACTTAGATCCTTCCACTTCCTCCATTTTTCATTGGTCCTTCCCTGATCCCAGAAATCTTTTACCAATAATAGGCCTTTGCTGTCTGTGTCTCTTTTGAGGGCTGCCAGGTCAACCTTGTTAAGGATGGGTTCCTGTTACCAGCTGTCCTCCCAGAATTGAGCTTGGTCCCCTGCTCGGATTTCCCAAAAATAATGTTTTTGAACAATGCTTTTGTTCTCCCAAGCAAGGTTCCATATGTGTGACCCTCTGATTTGTCCTGTCATTCTAATAAGATCCTTTTCTTGCCAGTGCTTGGCGTACTTCTGTTTCCAAAGCTTGGCCTAGGAGGCATTCGGCTCCTTGATCCATTATCACCAAAGCTTAGCTCCCGAAACTTTACTGGGAGTTTTTGGATCATGCAACCCCAAGCCACCATGGCTTTTGGGCTTACAGAGCTTGTCCCAAGCAACTAAAGCCCACTTTTTTTTTCTCTTCCCCTCTGCCCCATAGAAATTCCCTTTGAATGTTCCTTATCTGCTGCTTAATACCTTGAGGAGCAGGGATAGCTGCAAACATGAAAATGGGAATGGCTTGCAAGCCCGCCTTTGTGAGCACAAGTCGCCCTGCTAAGTTTAAGTATCTGCATGTCCATTTTCTGATTTTGTCCTAAATTTTATTTAAAATTGGTTCCCGTATTTTCTTGCTGAGAGGTTTATCAGTGAGAGGAATGCCAAGATATTTGGAAGGCAACTGTTCCCTTTGAAAACCAAGGATCCTGGTAATGTTTCCTTATATAGAAATATTAGTGTTAAAGAAAAAAACTTTGGACTTGTTTAGGCTTACATATGTACCTGCTGCCATAGCAAAGTCATTTAAGATATCTTTGATTGCCCTTGCTTCCCTGACTGTGGGTATGCCCTGCAGCATAGTATCGTCCACAAATTGTTGATGAGTATTAGCCTGTCCATCTGGTGTGAGCTTGATCTCCTGAATTTGACCTTCAACATTTTCCATTTTGATTGCCCTGCCTAGCCCTTCCATCATGAGGACAAAGAGGAAAGGGGAGAGCGGATCGCCTTGTCTGAGCCCTCTGGAAGGTGTGAAGGTATTTGAAGGAGCTCCATTAAGCAGAATGGAAAAACTGGTTGTGGTGATTAGTACCATAACCCATCTTATCCAATTCTAGTCAAAGCCATATGCTTTCAGAGTAGCTCTGATATAAGACCAGCTGAGTTTTTCATAGGCTTTTGCAATGTCCAACTAAATAATCATGCCTTCTTGTGTGTTGCTTTTGAGAGAGTGTACCACCTCATGTGCTTGGATGATGTTGTTGAGAATTTGTTGTCCCTCCACATAGCCTGTTTGTTCTTCTGAGATGGGGATAGGTAGTATGGGCTTGAGTCGATTGGCTATTACTTTGGAGATGATTTTATACACCACATTACATAAGGCTATGGGCCTAAATCCATCCGGAGTCACAACATTTTCCTTTTTGGGGATTAAAGCTATGAAGGAAGAATTTAGTGCTTTCAGAACCTTTTTGTATTTTCTTGAGTCCTCCACAACCTCAAGGATGTCATGTTTGACTATATCCGAGTAGGCTTTGAAGAAATCAACATTGAATCCATCCGAGCCTAGTGCTTTTCCACTTTGCATTTCCTTGATCACTTCACTGACCTCCTCTTCCAAGACTGGCCTATTGAGATTATGGTTGTCCTCTCTAGTGACCAACTTGGGAATATACTAGGTGAACTAATTAATGAACCTAGATCTATCCTCCTTTGGCTCCTTTGCAATATTAGAGAAGTGTTGTACTAGATTTGATTCCATGTCCTTGTGGGAGACAAGCTCAACACCCTGAGTATCCTTAATCTTTGTGATTCTGCTATGTGCCTTGTGGGCCATAGTGGACTTGTGAAAGAACTTAGTGTTTTTTTCTCCCTCTTTGATCCATTGAATCCTGGATTTCTATCTCCAGAAAGTTTCCTCTTGTAGGCATCGCTCCTCCCATTCTTCTTGCAAAGAGTTGGTTAGCTTTTGCCTCTCTTCATTGAAGCCCTCTGTGATATTTATTTGATTGATATTCTAGAGTTTCTGTTCAGTCTCAATTCTACCCTTGAGGATATCGCCAAATTCCTTTATGTTCCAAGCTTTAAGTTTGGATTTAATATATTTCAGTCTCTACTGGAGCATGTACATCCTAGTACCCTGAATATTTAGATCCTCTCTCCACCATTTGTCAATGTTACTGGTGAATTTGGGGTGTGAGAGCCAGGCATTCTCGAATTTGAAGGGCTTGTTCCTTGGAGTGCCCATAAAGGTAGCTTCTAACTGAATTGGCCAATGATCCGAACCCCCAAAGGGTAGAATGGACGTTGTGATGGCTGGTCCTGTGATGAGGAGATCCTCAAAAATGATAAATCTATTAGGTTTTGAAGCCACTTGAGAAGCCCCTCCCCTTTTTTTATTCCATGTGAAGGTTCCATTTATTGCCTCGATGTCCACTAGTCCCATGTTCATGATGAAATCTTGGAAGGCTTCAGAGTCTCTACCTAGCTATCTTGTGCCTCCTTTTTTTTCCGAAAGAGATCTTATCATATTGAAATCACCTGCAACTATCCAAGGCATATTGGGATATCATGCTCTTAGATCTTCCAGGGAGGTAAGAAGCTTGAGTTTATCTGCTTGCTTCTGAGGTCCATAAACATTTGTTATCATGTATATCTCTTTATCACCTACATGACTGCACACCAAAGATAGATGATTCATGGATGCTTCAGCATCCAGGATTCCAAATTTCTGTGGATTCCACAACGTAAGAATTCCACCTACTGAGTTATTTGCCTTAACCTCTAAATACTCATACTTGATTAACCATTTACTATGAATTTCTCTTATTTTATCCATTGAACATTTGGTCTCCTGAATGAAGATCATATTCGGTTTTTCTCCTTTTATTCTGTTACTCAGATTCCTCTGTTTCCTTCTACTACCTAAGCCTCTAATGTTCCAAATTGTGAGCTTCATTAAGAAAGGTTGGTAAAGGAGTAGCTAGTAAGATCTTTCATCTTACCTAAGTTAATCAGTAGTTTTCCACATTCGTTTAGCAGTTTATTGTCTTTTCCTTCCTCTTTTCCTTCTTGAGTTCTTTGGAGATTGTGCCTATAAGTTCTCTATCATTTTGACCCCACTCTACTCCTGGCTTTCGTGGTTTCCCTTGACACCAGTTCCTTTCGATTGTGCCCTCCATAGAAAGAGCTATTGAACTCGATCATAGTCTTCTTTCGGCGAGTCCACTCCTTTGTTCCTGACTTGTTCTAGAAATAGTTCTAGATCCAGATGTTCCCTGTCTAGAATCTCCTGTAGTTCATGGTCCTTTATTCCTGCCTCACTTGGAGCCATCTCATAGTCTTTACTGATCTCCATGCCGCTTGGTAGATCCTCCTTCTACTGGTTGTTCATTGTGATATCCTCCATTTTAGCTTCCGTTTCCTGCTCGTTAGATGTGTTTTCCCTGTCCTGGACTATCTCCACATTCTCCTCTACTTCCTCTAGGATTTTGAAACTATTGTGTCTTGTATTTTTGTCTTCATTGCTTTTCTTGTGTGCCCATTTACCCCCTTTCCCTTTGGCCCCAACCTTGGTAAAACCCTCGTGATCTCTATCCAAAGTGGTTTTCCCGTTACCTTCCATACTATTTGTTGGGTAGTCTCTAAATAGATGGCCATGTTCATGACATTTGTGGCACCTAAAAGGTATGTGCTCATAGTTCATCTTTTGCACCCAATCTTCATCGTATACTTCTAAAATTATTGCTTCCGGAAGGGCTCCAGATAGATCCATTTCTACACATATTTGAGCAAAGGAGGTATATTTACCTTTGAGAGTTGCCTTTGATATCTTCAGAAAATTCCCCAGCTTGTTGCCTATGGTTTTCAAAGATTCTGGTAGCCAATAATCCAGAGGTAGTGAGTATAGTTTGATCCAAACTGGTACAGATGAAAATGTTTCACGTTCTGGGATAAAGTTCATCATCCATAGTCGCATGTAGAATCCTACCGCAACATAGAAATTCGGCCCCCCTTCAAACACTCTGTCTTTGTCCTCTAGGTTCGCGAACACCACCGTGAAGAAGCCCTTAGAACCTAGATGTAAATGTATTTCTCCCTTTGGCTTCCAATGGCTTCTAATCCAGATGTGTAATGCCCTTTCCATTGGCCATAACCCCATGAACTTGCAGATAATCACATGTTCTTTCATATTGTCCCTGTGTGCTTGAATCGCTAGATCACTCAATATGATGTGGGGTATGATGCTCGATTTGGGTTTGTAGACTCCCTTGGTTCTTGTGGAAGTCGTTTTTCCGCTACCGCCTCCCTTCTCCATTTCTTTACTTGTTTCCTGTTGATTCCCTTCTTGACCCCGGGGTTCGTTTCTTCCAACTATATCCTTACCTTTTGCTCTTGAAATCTTTTCCAATGGTTTTTTGAAATGCTTCCCTCCTACTTCCTTGCCTCCTTCCGTGACTACCTACCTGTAGGAGGGAGCGGTGCTCCCCCCTGCTCGTCCTGCCATGGAACCTATGCAAAACCCTAACTTCAACTTCGATCCTCGTTCAGTTTCTGCTCCTCCTAACAGACTTCCTCGTCCTAAAAGAATAATCCCTATTTTCGTCATATTCATTTATGACAATGATGGAATATATCTATATATATATATATATATATATAGTCATGCCTAAAAATTGCGAGTTGTCTTTAGTGAGACTTTTTGGAAGCTTTTCCAGTTTAATTTCTCTAGAATCTGACAGGAATTTATTGAAATCACAAGTTTGATGTATAACCCCTGCACAATCAAAGTGCCATAGGGGTTTTTCAGGGTGTCGAATCCATATATATAGTCAAAAAACCAGTTTAAATAACACAAATCAAGATTTCACCTCAATTTTTTCCACCAGATTCTAGCACCGGAAAGTCCAAAAAGTCGCACTAAAGACAACTCCTAAATATTGTATGAGCATGAAATCTGCCCTAAAACTGTTTCTGCTTGGTTAAGAGCTCGTTTTACTCGGACTTAAGGAAACAAGTTAATGGCCCAATACCTAGAGGCATCTCGCATGAGCGATATGGACCACGAGTGTAATTCTAGGTGGCATGGTTTTCTTTGAATAACGGTGATGAGTCAAGTTACATTGGTGGATAGCACCTGTGACGGTTGTCCTCACTGTGGGTTTAACCACCGAATTATGATAAGTTTTCCAACCCAATTTGACAATTGAATTATGATAGATTTTCCCACCATATAAAAATATTAAAAATTGTAGTGATAAATATACTAAAACCATAAAAATAAAACTTGTATGGATAAATATGCTGCCATGCCCTAAATACCCTCTGGACGCTAGGTGCTTATGGTTAGGATGAGCTTGATGGTATTGCATCAATGAACTTACTGTCGTAAATACTTTGGGTGTAAGGTGCTTATTGCTTGCATTAATTGTGTTGTAAAACTGTTTAAAACACCAATACGATTGAGTTGCATTTTGGGTTGCTCTTAAATAATTTCAAATGGGCGAGAAGCCAACCGAATTAACCGCCACAATCCATGATGAAAAAGAAGTTGGTGGTAATGCATTAATGTATTCTAAAACTGTTTAAAACACCAATACGATTGAGTTGCATTTTGGGTTGCTCTTAAATAATTTCAAATGGGCGAGAAGCCAACCGAATTAACCGCCACAATCCATGATGAAAAAGAAGTTGTTCTTCATGTATCACAAACAAATGCATAGGCTTTCTCTGAGTTATCTCACGCTCTCTGCTGCTGCTGCCAATGTACAATCCACACAGAAACTGGCCCCGGACTTTCAAGACTTTGCTGAAAGCAGGGAATACCAATTGTGTGTTATGAATATGAAGCGAATTCGGCCTCCAGTGGACTTCAATGGATGTTTCCATTTCTTGCAGGTATGTACCAACATAAGCTCAATCAAACAACTCCATACTCACATTCACATGAGTGGACTTGGGTATAATTTATTTATAGGAACCAAGCTTGTGAGCATGTATGCCATGTTGGGTTGTGTGTCTGATGCACGCTTGGAGTTTAACAGGCTGCTTGTTTTTGAAAGGACTGCCTTTCTATGGAATGTGATGATCAGAGGGTATGTCTATAATGGGTTATGTGGGGCGGCACTTGCACTGTATAATGAAATGCAGCATGTGGGTATATTGCCGGACAATTTTACGTTTTCTGTTTTGCTCAAAGCATGTGCTAGCTTATCAACATTTGAAGAGGGAAAAGGAATTCATCAGCACTTAATTGTGACTGGGTTGGAATTGGATGCCTTTGTGGGATCTGCGCTTGTAGACATGTATGCAAAATGTGGGGATATGGAAGATGCACGCCAAGTGTTTGACAAAATATCTATGAGAGATACTGTCTTATGGAATTCTATGATTGCGGGTTATGCCCACAATGAACTTTTTGAGGAGGCCTTGGGGTTGTGTTGGCAAATGAGGTTGGAGGGTGCTGAACCTGACCGGGTTACTGTTGTGAGCGTTCTCTCGGTGTGTGCCAACTTAGGAGCTCTTGCTCATGGCAAGGAGATTCATGGTTATGTTATTAAGAGTGGATTGGAATTGCATGTTTCTGTGGGAAATGTGCTGATTGACATGTATGCAAAATGTGGAAGTGTGGCAGCGGCGTATAATGTGTTTGATAAAATATATGAAAAAGATGAGGTCTCGTGGAATACAATGATTATGGGGTATGTGCAGAAGGGGAATGGCAATGAGGGTTTGAAACTCTTTAAAAAAATGCAATTTGGAAATATGAAACCAACCTCCGTTACCATGGTTAGTATACTGCCTGCATTTGCTGATATAGTAGTTCTGGAACAAGGGAAATGCATCCACAGTTATATAATAAAAAATGGGTTTGAGTTGGATGTTTCTGTGAGGACTGCCCTTGTGGACATGTATGCCAAATGTGGTGGAATAAAGATCGCAAACCTATTGTTTGAGCAATCAACTGAAAAAGATGTGGTTTCATGGAATGCCATTATTTTCGGTCACATCCTGAATGGATGTGCCGATGAGGCATTAGAGCTTTTCCATCAAATGCAAATAGCAGATGTGAAACCTGACTCTGCTACCTTGGTGAATGTACTATCAGCATGCGGCCGCTTACCTGCTTTGCATCAAGGGAAGTGGATCCATGCTTACATAATTAGAAGTGGACTGGAGTCAGATGTTTCCATAAGTAATTCCCTTGTAGCCATGTATGCAAAATGTGGATATGTAAATATAGCACAGCAGTTATTCGATGTATTATCTCAAAGAGATTTAGTCACATGGAATGCAATAATTGCGGGGCATGTGCAGAATGGGCATGCCAAAGAAGCTTTGGTACTTTTTTATCAAATGCAATTAGTAGATATGAAACCTAATTCAGTCACGATGCTGAGTGTGCTCCCAGCTTGTGCTGATCTAGCAGCTCTGCAACAAGGTAACCGGATCCATAATTTGATAATTAGAAGTGGACTTGAGGCAGATGTTTCTGTGATGACTGCCCTCATAGACATGTATGCCAAATGTGGGAACATAGATGCTGCAGAGCAGTTGTTTGAGAAAATGACTAAACGAGATGTCATCTCTTGGAGTACAATGATTGCAGGGTATGGAATGCATGGCCTATATAAGAATGCCCTTAGACTTTTTGGTGAAATACAACAAGCAGGCATGAAGCCAGATCACATCACTTTCGTTGGTGTTTTATCTGCATGCACTCATGCAGGCCTTGTGGATGAGGGCTGGCGATACTTCAATTGCATGAGTGGAGACTTTTCTCTCACACCTAGGCTGGAGCACTATGCTTGCATGGTTGATCTTCTTGGTCGTGCTGGCCGGTTGGATGAGGCGGAGAACATTATAAAAAATATGCCAATAGAACCTGATAGTGAGGTATGGGGGACTTTACTTTCTGCTTGCAGTGCTCACTGCAATGTAGAGTTGGCAGAGCGTGTATCAAAAAATCTTCTCAGGTTAGAGCCTGAAAATGCTGGAATTTATGTGTTGCTTGCAAACATCTATGCTGTAGCTGGAAGGTGGGAGAATGTAAGAAAGGTAAGAGCAATGTTAAAAGACAACAGGTTGAAAAAGAATCCAGGATGCAGCTGGATTGAGATCAAGAACAGGGTTCATGTATTCATAGTTGGAGACTGAGCATGCTCATAAACAGAGAAAATCTGTTGTATGCTAGATAGTCTGGCTGAACAGATGGATGGTGCAGTGTAGGCACTTGGATCCAAGCTTTCACTGCATGGACTGGATAAGGAGGAGAAGGAAAGCATCCTCTGCAGCCACAGTTCAAAGTTGGACACATGCATTTCGTGGTCGTCTCACCCTTGGTGCAGTAGACCGTTATGAATGAAATGCAGTAGATACAGGTGTCTGTCAAATGCATCTCCAAGATTGTGATGCAAGAGATGCGAACCATTCTAGAGTTTTAGATATCGACAATAGTTTCATGGTGGTTTCTGGTAATGCTGCTAAAACTAAGCAGCAAGCATCTGCTTATTCCATTGCTTTGCACCCTAAGAATTATTCCTTTTGCTAAGACAACATAGTACTCTGAAATTTAGAGGTGCTGTATTTAACCTAAGGGGAATCAATTCTTGTAAAAGGTTATGTCGCTGCAATCATGATGCTTTGTTATTTAACATTCACACAGTTTACTCAGGAGAAATAATGAAATCTTATGAGCAGCAAATTGAAAATTGAACTTGTAAGGAAGTTGTCTTGAAATAATCGAAAGCTTGATTAATGTCCTACAAAATTTCATATGAGAAAAATTCTGTGAACTGGAGGCTTACTGCTGAATCTGGATTTTGTATCAATTTCCAAACTAGGTTAATTTATCTTTTTTTGGACTTTGACAATTCCTTACAACCCCTTTAACTATCAATGTTGTGGCATCATCATAGGTTCTAAATATCAACCTTAGAAGAATGAAGGTCATGATTGCGAGTGTCAATGTGAGTGTTGTCACTCGTATGAGGTTTTCAAAGGAAATGAAGAGCCATCGGTATGGCTTTTGAAATCAAAATTGGTTAAATCATTGATAGGGGAAAATATCAAAGCCGAGTACTCAGGTGGAAGGATCGGAGACATAAGATGTTACCCATCGGGTTCTTAACCGCACAACAAAGCAGTACGGACAAAAGGATTTATGCAGGTGCAATGACCGGTTAAAGGTTGGATGGTTTTCAGGGGGGATCGCCATCCATCTCTAACAGACTGCCCCTCGGGATCAGATCGAAGGATTAACTTGCGCAAAATATCACTAAATCAAACCCCCTGGAATTGAAAAGTTAGATCTTGATCTAACAGTCTAGATCTATCACGGGGGGTTGAGTGCGGGGTCCACCCATTTGCCAGCTGCCCTGCCGGAGGGTGGTGGGGACCACACACCAAGCGAACCAACTTGTTGGCACCTTTTTCAAGCGAGCGTGATTTTAACGGGAAACCAATGGCCCGCTCCTGTTGTGCCATGTGTCTTCCTCTATGATGCCACCCCTCCTCATCTGATCGTTATCCCTCCCCCTATAAAATGACCTTTCCTGACTCATAGTTCTGAAATTTTCTCTCCAGTTCCCGGAACACTCTCCTATCAGTTGCCTGCACAGGGCCCTGTTCGAGTGCCCAGACCATCCAAGGACCTACTCCCAACATCGTTTTCAAACACATCTATGGCAACCAGGTAACATGTTACCCTCGCCCACCTGTAATTTGTTCAAATGCTCACAAAATGAAGAAGACGACCCCTGAGACCTCGAAAACTCGTGAAGTCAAACCCTCTTCCAACCTCAAACCCCTCATGGACACAAAGGCCCAAATTGCCAACCCGGTCTGTGCCAACCACCTTGCCGACCTCCATTTTGACCTATTTGGAAATCATGTCAGGGGGAAGACTCCTTTGGGGTAGTCACTCCGGTATATATTATTAGGGTATGCCTTCTGTACATTATTTTCCCGAATTCGTCTCTTCGCTTGCTGCAGCCTACATCGACGAGAAAAACTGCTTTGTTTCTTCCTCTGGAGCCAAAATACGAGAAGTAACTCCAAAATTAATCCAAAAGGCTGTAGTTTACCCCACCTCTCCTGAGCTGCAATTGTTCATTGATGTCACCCTAGTCTATCACTACATTACCGTTCCAGCTGACAGGCGACAACCCTTCTTGCAAATGATCCTAGCCTCAAGCCTGCAATCTCTGCCTATGACTGACAGTTTCCCAGTCACCCTCTTAGTTGAACCCATTCAACCCATCCTATCATTAATTTCATGTTTACTGGGGGAGTACAATGCCAATATAACCAACAAAGCTGCCTTGGGATTTCTAAACCAAATGATGCAGCCTGACCACTTATTTGATATTCCAGCCTATTTATCTGCAACCATAAGTTTTCAGCTACACCACTTTCCCACCACGTCCTATTTCTGACATTATTTGTTGCTATTCTACTTGTTCATCTACACTCATGTTGATGAGTTCAAATGCTCTGGTCTTAGTGTGATTACTGGCAACAAATAGAGGAATTATGTGTTCGACTGGGATGTCACAGTCAGAAGGAGACCATATGCTGATGGTTACTCTAAATTCATATCGACTTATATGGTCATTGCATATAAGATCATCCATGGTGTCTCTCCACCCAAAATTCCCCCCAACAAAAAGAGCTTCTCCAACTTAGCAAAGACACTAGGGTGGGGGATTGATATTTTTCAAGAATTATACAGAAATCAAGGTTTATGGGTGTGAGCTTCCTCCTTACCACCTACTTGTGTTCATACCTATGAGAATTTTTTCTCTAGAATTCATTAGGCAGAGCCTCAATGCAGACCAGCTCCACTTTGTCCCTGCAAAGAAATGACATATGTTTAAATTGCGGAAGCCCGTAGGGCCTTTTGTCATAAATTCAAGGCAGGCCTTCAAGGCAGTTGAGGCCTTACTCAAAAAGATGGATTTTGACCAGGGAGATGTCTGACATTATGATCCTAAGTGTGTCATTGCTCGAAGGAGAGAGAAGATAAACACTTCAACTTATGAACACGAACACAAGCTTGGAATCGAATGGAAAGCTAATCTTGATTCATGGCCTATGAATACAGAAATGGAGATCGAGACCCCAGTGACCAAGGACAAAGCGCCAAAAAGGATTGTTGACCAAGCTAGAGATATTGAGATGGAGGATGTACATGCAAATAAAAAGGCAAGAAGCCAAGAGTCTGAAGAATAAGATTTTGAGACCAGGCTAGTGGAAACAAGGCCATATCAACCAGGTTTCCAAGTTACCTTGGAGGATCCATCTTAGGTTGTTGCCTCATCCTCTTTAGAGGTAGTTGTTCTGGGTGCTAAAGAGGGTGCAACTGCTATTGAGTCAAGCTGGCCTGCTAGAAAGGTCATTGAAGAAAGAAATAAGGTGGGGGAGGAGATGCAACAGAAAATGGCATTTCACTAAGTACCCTATCAGACCAGATTGCTTACCGCTATGGATTTAGAATGAAATCAAATGAAGTTTTCACCAGTGCACCCATTGTCACAGTCTTTGCCTCTAGGCTCCCAATTCAAAGCTTTGGATGTTTCATTGGATCTAGCGAGTGTTCCCTTGCTAGATAAAATAAATTTCCACAAACAGGTTGGAGAAATGTTATATAATGAGCTCAACAAGAATGCAATGACTATTAGCAAAGCCAAGAAGCTGCTAGAGAAGGCTGCAAATAGGTTGAAGCAAGAGAGAGCCAACTCCAGAGCTCTCCACATGTAGAATGAGAATTTCAAGGAGCTGGTCGTGAAACTGGGGTGAATCCAGAGGATAAGACGATGGTTGAAGCCCTCCTTCAATATTCTCAAAAGGAAATCCAAGAGCTAAGGCATAAACTGAAAATGCCAGGCAGTGAGCATGTGTAAGCTAAAGAGCTTGCTCAGGTTGAAGGAGAAAAGGAGATCCTAGTCAGGAGCTTATTGAAAGTAATAGTGAAATAATAGCCCTTAAGCAATAGGCAACAGAGTTGCAAATGAAAATAGATTCACATATATGTGCAGTGATTGCGCCTGAGGACCCTTAGAATCCCACTGAACAACTTACTAAGATCCTTACTAAGCTACAACTCTCGAAAGGGGAGCTTAAGAGGGTACAAAATGATTTGGATGCTTCCTAGGAGAATCTAGCTCAAAAGGAAAAGTAGCTAAAGGATGCTAGGACAAATGTTAAAATTATTAGTAAGAATTTGCAGGCAGTAAATCAGGAGGTCGCTAAGATGAAGGGGAATATGTGTCTGTTGCAAGCCACACAGTTGGTCTGGGATGAGATTAGTGAGGAAATGAGAAACAACTGGGAGCACATAACATTGATGAATGAACAAAAGATTGTGATCAAGGATTACAAATTCTTCATCTTGTATGCCAAAGAGGAGGGCGAGAAGAACTCCTAGATTGCCAAAAAGTTCATTCAGTTTGTAATGAAAGGCCAATCAATGAGCTAAGGCCTGTTGACATGGTGGATAGAGTGAGTGGTGTCATGGAGATATCTAAAGTTGTCCAAAAAGAGGAGGCTAGAGTCAAAGTTGAGGAATGCCTAGAAGTGGTATCGAAGGATGTGGTTGCCTTCTTTGAAGAATTCAAAAGGGTTATCCTAGCAGGATTACCCAACTGTTGGGATTTTCTAGGGGAGATGGCCTCGTGGGAGCAATATAGTGAGAGACTCATAGAGGCCAAAAGCAAGGTAGATTCTTCCCATGAGAAAACTGCTACCCTCAAAGGCAAGACTCTGGTAAACTATCTGAAGAGAGACTTTCAACTGCTAGGAATGGTGAAGAACCTATTTCGTCCCAGACTAAACTACACCATCTTGACCAACCTTAAGATCACGTATCAACGATTCTTCAGGGCCCCTCAGCCATCTCCAGTATTGTGGCATTGATGCGAACAATTCATCAATCCTCATGTGCTCCAAATCATTGAACCCTCGACGCAACCTCCACCATCGGCCTATCATGATTGAAGATATTTCTAATCATGTCGACTGCGACACTTTACTTTTCATCTCTTATGTAAATATTTATTTTTAATCAGTCCATTAGTATTCGGTTAGTATGACTGTTCCATGGAGCATGCTGAGGTTTTGACATGATTATCCATTGTAATGAAATCAAGAAGGAATATTTTTTGTAACAGGCTCTCCCTCTGAGGCCCTATAAGAACAATTTCATGATATTGAACATGGGTTCATAATTTTGAAGTCTTTTGTTTCCAAAAAGAGAAGTGTTGTGGTCTTTTGATAAATGTATGCTCCATGGAAGATTAATGCAATTTTTTTGGTAATTCCAACTCATTTGAGTTTGCAGTATGTATCCTTTTTCTCTGTCTTTCCATATGTGTTCAATACTCTTCTCAGATTGCATGTAATAGTAGCTTCTGGACGTGTTTTCGTGAATTTATGGATTCGTTTAAATCAAGTGCTGATGAATGATGCTTATATTGATATGAAAACTAGATCCTTAAAAGTGTTGCATGTATCTTTGCATCCCATCAACATCTCTGCCTATTCCATTTCGTTCTGAATTTTGATGCATCAAATTCTTAGAATTTAGGCTGAGTGTATCAAATTTATCTTCTACTTAGCTCTCCTATCATATATGCTAAAATGAATAATAAGCTTCAAATTCAAATAATGTTGGCTACTGTGAATCTAAGATTGACACTTCTGTGAGTAATCATTTACATTCAATTGTTGCATTTCCTCTCTTATGGAAGGTTCTAAATCAACTCTCTTCTAAACTACATTGAAAATTGAGTGTGCTATGAATTTCCAGTTAGCCATAAGAACACTCATCAAGATTTCCTAGGCACTAGTCTCTCATCAACCTAGGGGTTGTCTCTAGGAGCTATAGCAGTGAGCATAGTTGAGTTAGACAACAACACAATAAGTATATGTCTTGGATTAATTAGATATCAAATAGATTTGAAAAAAGGACTCATGCAATGTGCTTAACCTCAAAATTTCAGAGCATTCACATAAAATGTAGTGCAAAACTAAATAACACCAGAGAAAATAGATATATCCTGAGAAATATCTCTTAATTAAAAAAATAGAGAGCTATGTTCACTTTCCTCTTCAAGGGGGTGACCTCCTAGAACAATGTTTCAAATACAATAGCAATTATTGACAAAGCATTACATAACCTTCTACTCAATAGATGGCTATCCATGGGTTATCTTAACTACCTATGGGCTTACTTATAATGAGGGCCGACTGACTAATTTGGGCCTTATTAATTTAAAAGACCCTTTTTTTACAATGCTATTAACTAACTAGTTAATAGGCATTATTCAAGGAATGTGGCTTTATACATTAATATAGTATCTAAGGGGGTTGGGGTAGGACCCTAACATGCCCTCCCCCTTCGAAAGCAACATGGTCTTCAAGGATGAAGGTGATGAAACTGTTTTAGAATCATTGTTGGTTCTCATGTGGCATCTTTTGGTTGCATATATTTCCATCAAGTCAATACCCTCCTGATCATGCACTAGTGCAATTGATGCTCTATGCTATCCAACACTGCTTATGGCTAGAGCCAAATGGATTCTTCCTTATCAAGTTCTAGTAGCTTGGTCTACACTTTTCAATTTAGAATTATTTTTGGTTCTCACGTGGCACCTTCTTGTTGCATATCTTTCCATTGAATCAATACTTCCTTGATCGTGCATAAGTGCAATTGATGCTCTTTGGTATCCAATACTTCTTTTTGCTGGTGCCAAATGGAGTCTTAATCAAGTTCTAGTAGGTTTGTCTGCAGTTTGTAATTTGACTCCACAACCTTCTTCAAATATGACACATGAAAGACTAGATGAATCTTGGAGTGGGTTGGGAGAGCCAACTTGTAGGCTACCTGACCAATGTGTTGCATTGTCTAATAGGTACCATAGAACTTTGGAGCAACCTTATGAGGAACTTTATCTCTGAGTGATGTTTGTTTATAACGCTGTAAGGCAAGAAAAACTTGATTCCCCCCGGTAAAAGAATGTTTGGAACTACGATGTTTAGCTTGTTGCTTCATTTGATTTTGCCTCATTACCAAGTTGGCCTTGAGGATACAAATAGTGGCTTCTATGGTGTGAAGCATTCTATCTATTGCATGAACCTTGGAGATGTCTAGTACATAGAATGCCAATGATAGGTGTTTTCGGCCATAAACAACTTTTGTCATTTTGATATCTCCATGATAAGTGGCGTTGTACCACCATTTGGCAAGGGGAAGCCACTGTGTCCATTAGTGTAGCTTTTTGAAATCAAAGTCTATTAAATATGTTTCTAAGCACTTGTTGACCATTTCTATTCAATCGTCAATTTGAGGATGATATCCAATCCTCATATTTAACTGTGTACTTTGAAGTTTAAATAACTCCTACCTAAATTGGTTGGTGAATATGGAGTCTTGATTCAAAACAATAGAATTGGGCATACCATGTAGCTTAAATATCTAATCCATGAAGACATGGGCCATTGAGGAAGGAGTGGAAGGATGAGTTTGAGCACAAAAATAAGCAACTTTTGACAGATGATCAACAACCACCATAATGATTGATTTGTTGTCTACTTTTGGGAGTCCCATGATAAAATCCATTGAAATGTATCTGTGTTAGGATTAGTAGTGGTTGTAATGCCCTTCGTATCTTCACCATCTCTCCCTTTTTCTTGGGAAACGTCACATGATTCTATAAAATTTTGGATATTTGTTTTCACGCTTTCCTAAAAGAATGAACACTTGGTGCTTTCATAGGTTTTATGAAAACAAGAGTGACTTGCTATTGGTGATGAATGTAACTCTTCTAAGACTCATTATTTTAGGGTCGAATAATTTTCTAGAACAATGCACCCTTTAACCGCAATATATTTTGTTGCCATGTATAACTTTAGGGTAGGTTGGGATCTCCTTGAAGCCATTGGATGCGCTACCTTAAAGTACCATTTGCTAGCCATTCTTTACGGGCTTCCTTGATCCATCCTGGAATTAGTAATGATAAGGAAAGAGTGACCTATCCTCATCAAATTGTCTAGAGAAAGCATCAAACACAACAATTTATCTGCCTTCTTATATATGATCTCATAATCATACCTCAACATCTTGGTGACCCACCTATGTTTCTTTAGTGAAGACCACTGTTGTTCAAGGAAGTACTTCAATGATGGTTAGTATTAATTTGAAAATGACTCTCCATGAGAAATGGGTGCCAAGTCTCCACTGCATGAAGGATTACTATTATTTCCTTCTCATATGTGGATTTCCCCATATTGTGGTCGAATAATTGTTTACTAGTGAATTCCAAGGGTCTATAACAACAATTAAGGAAGCCCAATCCCAAGCAGTGACATTTGGAAGCACTTGTATCTATAGCCGGATTGTGGGTGAACACGACAATAAGAAGAAGGCCATGATGGTTGTGTAGCACACACATCCCAATGATAACCTTAACAAAGCCATGCTAAGGCTTGGGGGATGCAAGCTCTAGGGCTTGTCAAATGGTATGGAAAGGGGGCATGATGCCTCTAGTATATTCTCAAAATGCCAGGAAAGATTGAACCAAAATGTCCCTGAGTTAGTAGTACTTTGCAACACAAGTGATATGTTGGTGTGGTGAGGAATAGAAAAAGAAAGGGTTAGCATGATAATTAAGAGTGTGCAAAGGTGAGAGGATGGTGGTATAAGTGCAAGATAACAACAATACAAAGTTTGCATTGAGAGGATGGTGGTATAAATGCAAGATAGAAACAATACAAAGTTTTGCATGTAAATGGGCATGTGATTATAATTGTAAGACATCATAAGCCATGTGTAACCCTAGTAGATTATCATTAAAGTCTAGACGTAGACCTACATGATATGGGAGACATGTTAAATTCTCAGATATATTGGTTATATACTTTAAGGGAGATGGGGCTTGGAGGTAAGTAGTGAAGTCTCACTTAGCTAGTTTGGCTAGATTTGGTGATGGGAAACCCCAAGTCAAGTTTAAATGGGGCAATGTTAGGTTAAACTAGATTTAGTGAAAGAGTCAAAGTTGTTAGATCAATTATGGTGGTTTTAGGCATATAGTATTGGTGGCATGTAGTATTGAGGTTGTGGATTAACATGTAATGAAGCCTTTAAAAGGCTTGGGGATATTCCATTTTAATGTGCTTGGAGGTGAGCATTGTAGGCTGACTTGGTTGACTTGGCTAGGTTTGGCCAAGGATAGTAATAGATCTATTGATACTAATTTTCCCTACATTGGGTTTCACATGATAAATCATGTGTCATGATTTGTGTGTTGTTGCTATGTGTTTTATTTTCCTTATTATCATTTCTCTCTTATTCTCTCTATTTTAACACGATTTTATTAAGGAACTTGAGGGAGGAAATGACATTCTTCATAGTGTACACTAGATGCAAAAGGCCATAGGTTAGTAACTACCACTTAGCCTTGCTTTAACATCCCATTTCGCTCAAACCAAATACATAAGCGATTACTCCTTTCGTAAAAAGAATGTAAGGCAACTCATCAGGAAATCAAAATTATTGTTCATATATTATAAAACGTAGGCCAAGTATGTAAGGAACCATGAAAATTGTAAGTTGTTTTTTTCCTTAAATAGTTTTAGTTAAGCCTATAACACCTATCACACTGTGCTTCCATACAAGAATTGACATCAAGCCACAATAACCAGGGATACCTTGCATTGGATTTAGTACACAAGCTATGCAAATAAGCCTATTAGAGGAAATTTTAGCTTAAAAGTGGTTTCCTAAGGAAAAATCAAGAAATTAATAAAAAATTGCCGTGTAGACAAATTTTTAATATTACTTTATTTTTATTTATGTTCCGAAATATTTTATATTTTATATTTAACTATAACTGTTATATTTATATTTTATATTTAATTTTCTATATATGTTTTCTTATTTATTTTCTATATATATGTTATATGTTATATTTTAACTATTTTTTGGTGTTTTTTGGGGCATGGTTATTAATGTCAAGTGCACCCCATTTTTAATTAATATTTTTTCACTAATATCAATATTTACATTGCATTAATAACTTTTTCGATATTCTAATTCATATGGGAAAGGTAGGTAAATAATATTAATAAAATATTTCACAAATACCCAAATTAATAATAAAACATTTTAAAGATACCCAAATTAAACAATTTAAAATTATTTAAGACATTTACCTCTTTTTAAATTTAAATGATTTTGATTGGTTTACATATTATGACATGGAAATTGCAAGAAAATTTCATTGCCACTTTTATGCTGAAATTTCCCTCTAACGATTACTTATGCGTGCATCTAGAGAGTGTTTCATTCTAGATTTCATGCATTATATCCTAACCAAAAATAAGCAAAAATACTTTTTTGCCATAAATCCTATAAGAACATACACATTTGAAATTTGTGGTGCAACAAAAAGATATTTCATTTGTATTAACTAATATTTTATTTTAGGTATTTCCACAACTTCTTCATCAATACATGTATAATTCTTAAAATAATATGAACCATCAACGCATTTCACAAGGCATAAAGGCTTATCTGAAGTATTGAAGATGAATATCAAGTTGATTTAGGGTGAGCACTTCTCCACACAACCATAGACATAGATACACTCAACCTTTCCACATCTAGCTACCCTCTAGCCAAACTCATTATATAAATAATTGACAACTCCCATTGATAAATCTTCCACTAGAAATTATGTTCCTCAAAGTGTATACGACTTCCACGATTTTCGGAGACCCTTATTGGATTGCATAGCACCTAGGTGATCCCTCACATTGTTACATAGTTCTCTTGGTGGCTTCTCTTCCTTGTGCCCATCCCACATAACTATCAGAGCCCCAAATCACATCCCATGCTCCATCAAATTCAAGTTCTTCCACATGAGTTTAGGATCCAAATTCATGGAATTTTGACTAGCTACATTGTTGCAATTGTGATACTCATCCCCTACTCTTTTCCTTCTCATTCAACATACCCCATACTATCCTTAAACTCAAGTGTGCCTCATGTTTGAGATTACCAACCTCATGTGTCCTCCTTCCTTATGCACATGCAAATTTGCCTATATCTACCTCCTCCCTCCCACATGCATGCCTCCTCTATCGAAAGAACTCACCTTTCCATTTGTGTGGGTGCGGTTTCCAACTGAGAAGTTTCTAGTGGGTGATGGGACTCAATGTGATCCTCTCATTATTGTGGAAGGTGGTCCTCCACCTATTGCATTCAATATTTGGGTGTCAAGTCAACAAGGAAAGGTGGAGGATACTTTCGAATTTAAATTTTGCATTACAAAATAGTTTGGCAAAGGTGGATAGGGATCCTTAGGCAAATTAAACTCCCTTCCCAACGCCCTCACTTACTCCTCACTCATGATATCATGGTCCATATAAGCGCTTGTGCCTCAATAAGCTACTAACATTTTATTATTAGCCGGAGAATACAACATTTACAATATTAATGTGCCCATATTTCCATGACATCATAATTAAACATTTGTTCCAATGGTAAAACCAATAATTGACATACTTAATGTTAAGTCTTAGACAAACTCCATTTTAATGCTAACCCCTTATTAATCCCTAGATATTGATTTTTTTTGTTGTAAGTCAATTGAGAATCCTTATATTACGAAATAAACACAGAGTACAAACAAGGAAACTGGTCTGCCAAATTGGAAACCACACCAGCTACAGAAAAAGATTGTCATAATCACATATTTAACCAAGCATGCCATAAGGTTTTTCTGTCTCTGGTATCCCTTATATAATTCAACAAAATTACCTACCCTACTACTGCTAATTTTTGGTCTATCTATCTTATTGACTACACATTTGGACCTATAGACTCAAATTTAACAAAATAACTACCATACTGCCTATGAAACAATACAACAAAACTAAACAAAAGAGTGGCCAATGCCATAATCAAATAACATGAGTTGCTTCCGTCGTTGTCCTCGGACCTTCCTCAACCGTAGGGGTTTCTCCCTCACTTGGAGTTGATGTTGATGCTACCCTCACACCTGGAATTGTCTGTTGACGATTGCCTACATCCTTGACCTCTCGAACCCGGTATTTTCTCAAACAGGTCAGATCACCTTGCTCTTCCCCTAGCATGATGTCCATATTATGGATGTACTTTAGCTAGATTGAGAACATCTTATTCATATCCCCAATCATGTCATTCTACAAGCATTCTATTCTCCCCACACCCTTGAGAGCCTCCTCAATAGATCTCATTCTTTGGTCTATCGCCTTCAACTGGAGTTGTGTCTCCATCTGTCTCCTGGTTTGCTCCTCTGCTACCTCTGCTTGCAGCTTCCCAACCAAATTTTTTACATGCTAAGCTATCTCTAGGGTCTTATTGTACACCATCATCCGAGTTCTGGTATTCCCTATGTCGATTATCCAGTCTACCTCCTCCTTAATTTGGTCATATGATAAAGCCCTGTGTTGTCTTCAAACCTCATTCTCCTAGGTTTCCACTATCTCCTTCCCTTTTTGCTGCAACAATCATTTGATAATTGATTGGAGCCAACCTCAGTGCATCCTCTATTCAAGTCCTTTTACTTGCCTTAGGACCTTGAGCATCCACGCGAGGTCTGCCCCTCGGCCTGCCTCCAACATTGCGACCCTTGGCCATTACACTCCCCAAAACCTTAATTGGCCGTGCTAAAATTGCTAACTCACCTTCATTGTTACACCACTTTCCAACTCTCAACCTTATCACTACAATTCCTCCTCCCTATCGTGACTCGCAATTTAAAGGAAACAACCAAGACATGACCAACCTCACCGATTTTTGAGTGTATTACTTCTCTAATTTCGGTAACTTCATCATGCCAGAGGTGTTGCAGTATAAACGTGCGAGCTTGTGGGAATCCTCCCTCTCATTCACCCCTTCGATAGGTATGTATAGAGTCATAATCACCATTTCATTGATCCAATATGTCACCCCTCGAGATATCGTACTTCTCCACTCCTCTCACAACCTTCTCCAATTAATGAGGTGATCCGAAGGATGATCCATTAAGGAGGAAATCCCTTCTCTCCCATCATCAACTGCCACTCCTTCCATATGCGGTGAACACGTACCCCTTCAAGTTTCTCAATTAGCTGTTACCTATCTTTCCATAATGAGGGTTATTCATTTGCATCACTAGGTGGGTCGTTATCCCGATTGGGGCCCACCACTTGTATGTCAACCCACCTTCCTGACATGGAGTAATCTTTATTTTCCAACCTTAGACATTCCTCTTTTATTTGACAGTCAGACATTTCCTCCCACACCACTTCAGTGTTTATTTGTGGTAGCATCGAATGTGCTCTAGCCATGAAAATTGGTGGAGAGACTATGGCACATGAGATCTCCAAGAACTAGAAATGGTTTGGGCAGATTCTTCTAGGTTTAGGAGATATTAAAATAACTAATATTTTTAATAGAGTTCCTAAATCTAAACTTAGGAAAAATAAAATATTAATGGGTATTAAAATAAAACTGGGTTAGAAGGTTCTAAAAGACATGGATCAAACCAAATCTAATCTTAGCCATTGGTTAGAGATGTAATCTCAGCCATTGAAGGACCACTAGGAAAATTATAAGATGAGGCTTGAGAGTGAGTTGGAGAATACACCAGAGTGATCAGTCATTCGATTTTTTAGAGTGGGGTTTGCTAAGAAAGTTTGAATCAGTGATCAGTTTGCAGTGAGGGGCAGTGAGTACTGGACAAAGAGGTAGAGATAGTGTCGAGAGACCAACGCAGAAGCAGAGAGAGGCAGACACTGAGCCAGAGGGAACACACGGAGCCTAGCAGAGATAGTGCAGAGGTTAGTAGGAGTGATGCAGAGGGTCGTAGAGGCTGCGTAGTGCCTCAGAGGGTTGACGCAGAGGATTTAGGGCTGACACTGAGGCTAGGTGGGTTGACGCTAAGTTTCAGAGGTTGGTGGAGAGGGTTTTGTGGGGCAAATTTTCTGAATATATACTTCCGAATAGAGAGGTATTACTATCGGATTATTTTCCCTGTCGGGTGAGCCGGTTTGACACCCAGTTGTACTCAAGGATAGACTGTATAATAAAATAAACCCTTAGAATTGCAGCACCAGTTTTCCCGCATTGGGTTTTTCCGGGGACAAGTTGTCCAAAAATAATGGTATCACTTGTGTGTTTTCTATTTCTTTCAATTGTTGATCTGTAGATGGTTGAGACTGTATTGTGTTTATTTCAATGTTTATATGTTTAAATAACTTGTTTGTAATTAACAAGTAGGAGAAAGAAACCAGAGAATATAGATAAAATTTCTAACGGGTAATACTTAGAAATTTCAACATGGTATCAGAGGGTGGTTGCAGATCACAGGAGAGCTGAAGGCACCCGCTGAAGTAGAGCATTTGCAGCAGAGACATTTATCCCGAGTAACATAAGTTTTTCCTTGCATAAAGCAGCAAAGAAGGTTGACACAGAGGGACTCTGTCATTAGTTCGGGCCAGAGAGAGGCCAACGTAGAGGCTGAGGAGGGCAGAAAAAGGCTCACAAAGAGCCATGCAGAGACCATGAGGGTTGACATAGTTTGCTAGGGGAGCATTTCAGCTAGTGATGGGATTGCGTTGACTCTAGAGGCTCAATCCTTTAGTTGTTGGGGCATAGGAAGCTATGGGCAGATTGCGAGGAGTGAAGCTGGTGGGGTGCTATGGGTAGAACAATACCTAATAGGGCAAAACCAAGGTAGAGGGAATCGCTACCAAGGAGGATTTCTAGCCAAGAAATCCAGATCAGTGTTGCAGGTGGATAAGAGATTGGAGAGGGGTGACTCAATGGTTGGCAAGCGAATTTCTAGGAGGGAAATAGAGACTCAAAAGGAGTCTAGAAGAGAACTTCTAGGAGGAAAGTAGCGACTCAGAGGGAGTCAAAGAGAGAACTTCCAGAGGGAAGTAGAGACTCAGAGGAGTCAAAAGAAAGAGCAAAGAGATGGCCATGAATGGACTGAGAGATCAATACAGGTTAGACGGGGTGTCCAACATTTTGGTTTGGAAGGCCAGGATCCTATCCATTCTAGATCGACATCACATCAAGGCCTTTGCCTTGAGAACGTTGGCTATCCCAGTTGACCCAGTTGACAATGAAAAGTACGAGGAGGCAATGGCCAAGGCGAAATGCATCATCCTTGACGGGGTCAAGGATCATGTGGTCCAACATATTGCCAAGAAGGAGACGACAAAGGAAATGTGGGACACCTTGAAGAAGTTGTACCAACATACTTCCGTGCAGAGGAAGATGTTACTTGAGAATCAACTGCGGTCATACTAGATGCAGAAACGGAAGCAGATATATCACTTCCTTAGTAGATTGAAGGAGATCCAGGACCAACTAACTTCCATAGGGGCCACATCGGATGAAGAGTTGATGGTGAGGACCACCCTAAACACAGTCTCATAGGAGTGGGAGATATTCGTCTAGAGCATTCTGGGCAGGGCGAATCTTCCAGATTAGGAAGAATTGTGGGCAGATCTTCGACAAGAAGAGATCAGACAACTGTCCAAGATGGGAAGTAGCAACAGAGGAGTCTAAATGAAGAAGGAAGAGGAAGAGGATGCAACTCTGGGATCTGCGGGGAAGCAGGAGAAGAGGAAGAAAATGAACCTCTCCAAGATTAAGTGCTTCAACTGTGGGGAACTGGGTCATTATGCGAACCAATGTTTGAGGAAGAACTAAGGGAGAGGTGTCTAACTCCAAGGCAGTGCCAGCGAAGGTGGAAAAGGAGGTAGAGGAGGATGATGATTGTGCCATGAGTGCTCATGTACCTCTAGAGAAGAGGTGGGGAGACATCGAGCTCTAGTCAGGAAGACTACAGGCAGTGAGGGGCAGGATCCTTGAGGTACCCAAACTATTAGATTATACCTTGCTACGGGAGCCCCGAAGAGAGAGTAGCAGGACTGGAAAATGTCAGTAGAAATGGATGTAGATGAAGCGGCGGAGAGTGCTACAGAGCAGGAGTCTCGGGTAGCACAGTGCTAGCAGGCTGCAGCTATGCGAGAGGCATAGAGAGGGTTGCAACAGTGCAGGATGGCATAGAGAGGCTTGTAATGGTGCGAGAGGCAGGGAGTTGTTGCAGCAACACAGAGGCAGTAGAGGGAGCATGTGTTAGCAACATAGATAGCTTCAACATCGGGAGTGTTTCTAGCCTGACAGGGATGTCAGTAGTTGGGTGGATCAGTTACTTACTTCTCAATAACTGAGTTGCAGTGCAGTAGCACGATGCAACATCATGAGAGGGGGTTGCAGTGCAGATGTAGTGTTGGGAGAAAGGACCAACAGGAGCATGGATGTAGAGGGAGCTACTGCAAGGATGTAGCAGCGGTAGTGGCAGGACCATGGGTAGAAGTACATGTTGTAGCAGTGCAGAGGATGTTGGGCGGGTAGGCCTAGCAGCAGCACAGGTACTGCTGCCGTATAATCATAGTGATGCTCAGTGTGGAGTATTACTAGTGCACAATCCTCGCTAAGAGGGAATGTTGACTTTGGGTAGCATCAGATTTGCTCTAGCCATGAAAATTTGTGGAGAGGCTAAAGAACATGAGATCTCCAAGACCTAGAAATGGTTTGGGCAGATTCCTCCCGGTTTAGGAGATATTAAAATAATTAATATTTTTAATGGAGTTCCTAAGTCTAAACTTAGGAAAAATAAAATATTAATGGGTATTAATATAAAACCGGGTTAGAAGGTTCTAAAAGACATGGATCAAGCCAAATCTAATCTTAGTTGTTGATTAGATATGTAATCTCAGCCATTGAAGGACCAATAGGAAAAGTATAAGAGGAGGCTTGAGGGTCAGTTGGAGAATACACCAGAGTGATCAGTCATTTGATTTTCTAGAGCATGGTTTGCTAAGAAAAGTCGAATCAATGATCAGTTTGCAGCGAGGGGCAGTGAGTACTGGATAGAGACGCAAAGATAGTGCCTAGAGACCAGTGCAGAAGCAGAGTGAGGTAGATGTTGAGCCATAGGGAACACGCAGAGCCCAGCAGAGACAATGCAGAGGCCAAAAGGGCATGCGCCATCCACACAGAGGGCAGCAGGAGTGACGCAAAGGACCGTAGAAGTTGTGCAGTGCCTCAGAGGGCTGACACAGAGGACTTTAGGCTGACGCTGAGGCCAGATGGGATGACGCTGAGCTTTAGAGGTTGTTGGAGAGGGTTTCGTGGGGCAGATTTTCTAAATATCTGCTTCCAAATAGAGAGGTATTATTACTGGATTATTTTCTCTGTCAGGTGAGCCAGTTTGGCACCCATTTGTACTCAAGGATAGACTGCATAATAAAATAAACCCTTATAATTGTTGCACCGGTTTTCTTGCATTGGGTATTTCCGGGGACAAGTTGTCCAAAAATAACAGTGTCACTTGTGTGTTTGTTATTTTTTTAATTGTTGATCTCTAGATGGTTGAGACTGTATTGTGTTTATTTCGATGTTTATATGTTTAAATAACTTGTTTGTAATTAACAAGTAGGAGAAATAAACTGGAGAATATAGATAAAATTTCTAATGGGTAATACTTAGAAATTTCAACAGTTGGTTAGCGATTGGATGCCCTTGACCGCTGCATATTCCACCCTATTGACCAACACGTTGGCTGAGCGACGTACTAGGGTGAAGTCAATTTTCAATACATCCAGACGTTTCTGAATGTGTTGGATTAACTAGGCTAGATGCTAGTTCTTCTTTAATTTGCTAAATTGTGCACCACATTGCATCCATCGTGCCACTTGAATGACTAACACAAAGTCCCCTTCGACAATCACGCTCATCATTACTTCACAGATCATTATTTCCATCCCATGCTCTAGGGCCTGGAATTCTGCTGCATTGTTTGAGGCATGTCCCATGCTTATGAAGTATAATCTGCATATTTTACCTGTCTTGTCTTGAATGACTTCTCCACCCTATTGGAAAATCAGAAAGGCAGAAAGATTTTCTTTATGTTGATAATTACTTGTGATATTCTTATGTTCTTATTAACTTTCTTGTGTTTTTATTTTATCTTAGTTCATCAAGCAATTACCAAAATCATAATACGAAGATCAAAGACACTAGATGTAGGCAGACAACTAGGGAAAACCCCTATCTGGGGGAAAACCTAGTCAACAACTCTTCCTTTAATAGTTTCACGAGATGATCCAATATTCCTTGACCTAGATGCAAAATTCATCCAATCCCCAAGTCAATCCTTCCCTTCAAAAGCAACTTTGACCAAGAACTTTGATCATACAATAACAAAACTTCGATCTTGAAGCAACAATAGAAACTTCGACCTAGTAGAAACAACACTTTGACCTAGAAGCAACAATAGAATTTCAACCTAGATGCAGCAACAAAAACTCAACCTTGATGCAACACTTCAACCTTCCAGGAAATAGCCCAGTAAATTCACAAGTGTGAGAGAGAAACAACCCAAAAACTTTGATCTAGCAGTCCTTCTCCTTCTCTTGCAATTTTGTACACTTCTGCTTCTTCTGCTTGTATATCGAACTTGTGAATGGATGCTCAAAATGAATTGAATTGCACTATATTTATAGCCTTTTCTAGAGTTCGAATTACCCTGATGTAGGCTGAATTGATCAGGTAAGGGCTGACTTGGTGTGGAGGTGAAAAATAACTTATTTTACTCAATAATAATTCTTTTTACATGATTCAAAAGCCCAAGAAGGGTCTCATAAAATGGACAATGACTCTAATGGCTCAAGACAAAACCTAGAAGTCCTCAATGGGGACTTTGACCTATAACATGATGACCCAAGCACGAAACCCATTCTTTAATAAGTCATAATAATAATAATAATAATAATTCCATTTTCTTTCTTTTGATAAATACATTTCATTATGGCTCAAATATAATTATGAAGACTGAACCTTGTTACATTCTTCAACACTCCCTCTTAACTAGGAAGGTATTCATAATTAAACATATATATACAAATACAAGGAAGATCTCAAAAGATATGAACCATGAAGATTTTAGGCACACGCAATGCCACAGACTAGATTCCTAACTAGGGTAATCTATCCGGGTGAGAGTAATATGGACTAAAGCTTTCAACCTCTTTAGGTACCATCAGGCTTACTTACTAACCATCAACCTAGGGAACTAGTGCATAATGCAAGGTCAGAGATCTATGACCAACGCCACCCTTGTTATAGCGAACAAATACCTCTTGCTGACAAGAGCGATCTCCCTAGATCCTAGACGAATACTAGAAACAAACAAACAATTGAAATGACTCTTTCCCTAAGTTTATCTCATTTGCATTATAGATATAAAAGATGGTAAACGAGCCTCTTACCTATTCACAAAATGGTTGATGAAGGTCCCTTGTTGTGTGTCGATCCGGCCTCTCAATGATTGATACAACCTGCAACCATAAACATAAAAGGGATCAAAAGAATATGCGACATAATAATTCAAACAAACTTAACCTAGTGATCAAGGAGATTAGGAATTTAAATTTCTTTAATGAACATCTAAAGAATTATAGACCATTCATCATTCTGATAAGATAACTCAACGGGGAAAATCATTCATTTGTATTAATAAAAGATAATGAAGAGCTTTACAACCTTTGCCTTGATGTCGTGAGGTTCCTTCCAAATGCCTCCAACCCTTTCCTTAGATGATAAACCTTCCAATCTCAATCCAACAACATAATTCTATCTTTTTTGACTACTGATCCCCTTAATCTCTCTACCCTCTAGTCATTTTATAGGCCAAGAGGAAGAATTTTCAAATCTAAAAGAGGAGGGTGAGATCCTCTAATTGGGGGATTAGGGTTCCTTGAGGAAAGGGATTATGATCGATCATCTGAGGGTTATAGCTCGAATATGCATCACATTGAAGCTTTCAGTTGGGATATATTTGAACTACTATGTTTCTAAAATGTAATTTTTTATTTTTACTTTATTTGATTTACTTGTGTAGTCCATAGTGGTAGACAGAGCGCAATTTTGCGCCATTCTTAGGGATAAGTTCAACAAATGCACATAAACTTCTAGGGAAAAGCATGTGGGACCTACTTAACAAAGTTTACAAGCTATTTTTCCCAAAGTTCTCATCTTATTCAAGGTATTTTTGGTTTTTTGACCTCTAGGGGAGTTCAATGAAACATGTTCATAGATGGCAAGAAATCCATTTATATCAATTAAGTGTCATGGTGACAAAATTATGTGTAACAAATTCCCCCCTAAAGTGTGAATTCTGTATAATAAATTTTAAAAGATTGAAGTGCTTTATCATGCTAAATATTGGATCGGAGACAATGGTCGGAAACTTGCAAGAAACATTCAAGGATTACAATCCAAATGTATATATATAATCATCACTAAGGTAGGCATTCCCATAATCAAAGTAAAGCTAACTCAATTAATAAGTACGAAAAAACTCTAGAATCATATCGATAGTAGACACAATATGGACACAACCATCCATTTATGATTTTGTCTACATAATCATGAATATAAAATTCCTCGCAACCTCGATTGATGAAACTAGATCCAGGGTCTTGATCTTCATCTTCTCGATCCACAGTACAAATCTAGCCATGCGAGTGAATGTCTCGAAGTCGAACATGGTAGAAACCACTTTATTATTGGCCAATGATATGAACTGTTAACAAGCACGAGAGAAACTACCAATAATGACAATGGTTCTCAAGGTACTTCCAGTACAATTTATAAAGTGCAAATAGGTGATCTGAAGTCGAATACTCATAGAATTATTCGATCGAAGGACAATGATGAGAACCTGTCATCGAAGGTGAGAAACATGCCATTAAGGCATGCAGGCTTCAAGTACTAAAGGTTTCTACATCAACTTCCTAGATAATGAGCTGAAGCCAATAGGAAGCGACCCGTCGCAGGAAAGCCTACGACACGAAACATAGTGTCAAGTTTTGAAAAATAGTTTGCAAGGATTGACTCATGGATGATCGATACGATTGAAGGCTAAAATTTTCAAAGGAACATGAACTAAGGTTGAACTTATCTTGAACACATAATGACACAACAATTGATTTGGAAACATTCGACTCAACGATAATATTCAAAACCAACTGAAGACTTTCAATGGGGTTCGATTAACTATAAGACAAATGGATTTCCCAACCCAAACACCGATGTGACAGATTGTTGTGTTCAAGAGCGACATACTGCCTTTATGATAAATGTAAAATGAACACCTTTTCCCAATTTCCCCCCAACATTGATGGCAAGTACGTCTTTATTTTTTACAATCTTGAGGAGGATAACATATGATTGTCATGTAAGCTCATCTTTCAGATGAGTCCATCGAAGTATTTTTAATGAACCCTAAGAAGGAATGGTTCGGTCTCATTATGCATAATGAGTCCTATACTGTTTAATTTTTACGAGTCTTGTAAAGGGGTAACTCGATGTCATTTTATTTTAATATTTTGAAAAACGCACAAAAAGGAAACTCATTTAGTTCTTTTTCCATAAAATTTTAACGAGCCTAGAGAAAGTAAAGCTCAACGTTTTTCACTTTTAGGGAGTCAAAAGAAAAACACAAGTAAACTCCATCATGTTATTTTTTGTACGTTTAATCTCCAAGGTCCAAAAAAGGATAAAATACTACAAGAGAGAACTCTATTGACCATGTTTGATCAACGTATACCTTTTTCATAAACAATGCCAGCTTAATCCTTATAAGGGGTAAACTTATACCGAGTGGATGGTTGTTCATTTACTTTTATGAGTTTGAACAATCAAGTACTCGACGATATTTTTATATTTCAAGAGCCTAAAAAGGGCTTAAAATAGGACTTTATGGTTTCATTTTTTGTAAGTTTTAACGAGTTTGAAAAATTCATAAAAATATACTCATCTTATTGAATTTCAATTTAATTAACGAGCAAGAAAAGATAGAAAGAACTCAACATTTTTCATGTACATTTTACAAGCATTAAAAGATAGCAAAAGGAGCTCGAGATTTTCATGATTTTAATGATTCTTGAAAATAATAACCGAAATGGAATCGAGATAGGTTTCATTTTTACACAAGCTTCAAACATAATTTTTTTTTGCTTGAGACTGGTTTGATTTTTTCACAAGATTGAAATAGAGAAAACTATGCTTGATATAAGTTTTCATGCCCCCAACATAATGGTTGCAATGGCACCTCCGCCCCAAACTTTTTTTCATTCAACTAAGTAGACTGTTGGTTACTAATAGGCAGATGAAACGAAGGCTTGTTTATGAGATCAGAAAGACTCGACTTAACATTTATGAGATCTAGTTAAAGACTCAACTCAAATAGGGGAGGATCTGTTTTATTTTTTAATGAGCTTGACACAAGAAAAGAACTATGCTTATGAAGAGTTGTTTCATTTTTTAACGAGGTTGTCACAATAAAAGAACCATCCTCATAAGACCTTGTTTCATTTTTTAATGAGGTTGACACAATAAAAGAACCATCCTCATGAGACCCATTTCACTTCTTAACGAGGTTGACATTGAAAAAGAACCATCCTAAAGGATGTTTGTTTCATTTTTTAACGAGGTTGACACAATTAAAGAACTATCCTTAATGAGACTTGTTTCAAGGCTTCCAAAGGAAGAAACACATGTCAAGGGACACCTCTTTCTCATGAATTCCAAAAGGTCTTCATCAGATGGAAGAATAGTTCCCTGGAAGGAACACATGTCAAGGGGACACCCCTTGATCATTGCTTCCAAAAGGTCTTCATAAGATGGAAGAACAACTCCCTAGAAGGAACACATGTCAAGGGGATTAATAGGGAGAAGAAGATTGTATTCAAATTCCCCCATTGAAGTTCTAACCACGTCAGTTACCATATCTAAGTCAAAAGAAGTAGAGTAGATAGTGAGAGGCTCGCTTGCATCGTTAACTAAAAACATATGACTGGTTTCCACATAATTAATCAATGACATGGAAGGTACCACCTCCATATAATGAACATTCAGGGGTGTCATATGAATGGTAGTTGAAGCAAGATCAACGTATGAAATTTAATCAATCATCACAATGTTTCCATTGTGAGGGAAGGACATCACGTGAAAGAGTGTTGATATGAAAACTTTCATGGCATAGACATAGTCTCACCCAAGGAGAAAATTGAAATCTAAGGGACATTGGACTACCATAAGATCAACAAAAACAATTTTACCTTCCAAGGTAATAGGTAACTTAGGAAGGATCCCTAAAGGTTCACTAACGGTTCTATTAAAAGCTAAAAATATTCGTGTAACAGGCACAAGCTAAGGGGAACCCAAAGCTTGCCAAGCAGTTGAGGATAAAATATTGACAGAAGCACCCTCATCTACATTTGTGCGACGCACATTCTTACCATAAGCCTTCACAATGATTTGGAAAGGGGTGGAAGAAGGAAGATGAGGTTTTGTCAATCTACTCCAATAAAAAGAAATAACATCATTACTTGGATAAGGATCAAATGGAATAGATGAAATGCTACCATGTGTAGAATAATCTGAGGTAAATGAAGAATTTGAGTGGTATAAATTTCACTCTCTAAAGGGAGAGTGGGATCAACTGAAGATAGAATCCATTCGACCACTTGATCAACAAATGGTCCATCAACATGAGTAACACATGTTTCACCCTCCAATGGAAGAGTGAGATTGATTGTACTTGGATTCAGATCAATCACTTCATCAACTGATGGTAGGTGGAGAAAGTTTGTGGTAATTAGTTGGAAGTTATTGCTGTGAAACAGTAAGTTTTTCCAACAATTTTGAGGCTTCATCCATGTGAAGGAAAATGCGACTATGATGAGTCCCTTTGCATAACCTACAAGGAAACCTAACTTTAAGCCTTTTCCCATAAACCTCACAATCACTGGTTGATGGATCAACAATAAGTTGATGAAAATTATTTGACCATACTTCCAAGACCTTAGGAACACCTGGACAATTGATAAGGAAGTGGTCACCCTTACAAATCTTGCAAGGGTAATTGGGCTTACAATGCATTATGGAAGTTTCCTCAACATTACCACTACTTACAACCATGGTTGGTTGGTTGACTACTTTCTTATATTTTTTCTTATTCTTATTAGTCACATGGTTACTAGCATCAAGGCTTTTACCAAGCGAAGAGGAAGAAAGGGAGGAGGACATGTTAGGCGAAGAAGGTAAAGGGTCAATAGTAGGTTGGTGATGTTGGGCTGGAGAACTCGGTTGAGGTGAAAAAATTAGTTGAGTTGGTACAATTGGAGTATTTGGAATTAAATAAGTTGAGAACAACCATACATGTAAACCTATCGTGAATCCAGGAAGTGACAATGTAGCCATATAAGGAGTACCAACATTTGCAAAATTAGGAAAGGATTAGGATTCCCGTTAAAAGGGAGGTCTTTATGGATAACTACCAGCATTGTTTCCATTATATTCAATCCAAATAAGTTTTTATTATTAAAATTAAATAATATTCACAATCCACACCTTGTTGAAAATGCAACAAGATGATGGAGCTTAGTGAAAAGAAGTCGCCTTAACTAAGTGGGCCCGCAGGTTATTTTTGGCGCAAAGTCTAATTTTAGACTATGTCTATTTTTAGACATATGGATCACGGTCTATGAGTTGTAGGATGCTATTTGTGGCTGATTGGTCATGTTGGTAAAAATAGATGGACCTCTATTTTTAGACATATGGGCAGAGTCTATTTTTAGACTGCCGTGCTAAAAATAGAATAGTCGAATATTATTAGCTCTTAATAATATTTGGACTATAAACATTATCTTATTCTCTTGGAGCACTTCAGTTCGAGCTACAGATGTGGCACATGCAACTGCCAGAAGGAAATACGTTTTTCTTATGGGTTACTTGAGCTATTGCATGAAGGACTTCAGTTAGAACTCAAGTGATTGAGTTTGGTGGAGTTGAATGAGGAGTTGATGGAGTTGTGTTCAGTTTGACTTAGTTGAACTAGTTGTATTTAGTCTAACTAACAAATACACTAGTGATGAGTGATGTGAATTAGTTATTAATTAATTCACTAATTATTAACTCATGAATCAACTGAGGAATACATCAGTTAACTCGGTGCATGGACAGTTCATTGGAGACAAGTGTTAGAGATGAGTGAAAGGGCAAGACAGCTGTCAGTTGTGACTATAGTTGTGCATGTGATTTGCACAATCAGTGGGTTGAGATTGCCAATGAGGATTGCATAGTGTTACACAAGGGAAATACGAGTTTGGATCAGCCATTCTCATTCTATTCTCATGCAGGATTGCGCAGTGGAGGCAGGCAAGCAGCGGAGGAGATTTGAACCTGTGATTGATTCAGATCTGAGCTAGTTTGTGTGTAACAGGTGGATATAGTACTAAGTACTTGCGAGGAGTATTGTACTATGTATTGTTACATGTTCTCAATAAATATAATATACAGATAGTTGGGGGTTTTCAGTTGTATGCTTTCCCCATGATATGTGTGATTGATGCTTCAATGTGCGCATGCGATTGTTTCTTAATTCCGCAAAATTGATGATCAACGTAGAGGAGGTTTTGTATTATGCATGATTCTGCAAATAGTGTATAATCAGTATAACCTCTGTGAATAAGTGTCATATTATTCAAAATTTCTACACACCTAAGGTCTTGTAAAAAGTATAAATAAACAAGGTAACACACTCTAAAAAATCTAGGGATTCAAACCATACAAACTAACTTATCACAAAGATCAATAGTTACTAGTTACACTGACAACCTACTTAATGAAACAATATGGTGCAAGTAACTTCACTTATGTCATCTCGAGCAAAGATTACCCTCCAAAAAGTCCGAGTGAGTATAGCCAATGTCTGTTCCATGTACATCAAGACCTTCCCTCTTTCGTCACCTCGGGTAATATCCCTAGGATTATGGTCACTAAGTTTACCAACTACAACAATTTCACCTGGGGGGAAGTTGTAAATCAGGCATACACGCAAGGGTGGAGTAACAAAACTCAATCCCCTTGAAAGTTCCTCAACGTGGTTAATTGGAGGTTTACTTTCAAGTGATCTCAAGTACCTTTCAGTACTGTTGTAATACGTGAAAATCACTCTATCATAGCCAATGAAGTCGGTACGATCACATCACCAGATCCGACATGATCTCATGCTTAACTCATGTATAAGAAGAGATTCCTAGAGCAAAACTAAAATAATTGGATTTCTCTCCCTAACGCAAGATTCTATTGTTTGTCTGGAGCTTTGGAAAGTTTACTCACTTTCCTATTCCAAATCCCTACAACCTAATCTATTGTAGGTGGAAAGAGCCCTAAAAATAATAAAAATTTTAGATGAATTTTATTAACGCTGTGTTATTAAGTTGTTATTTACTCAAGGGTAAATGGATGTGAAACTGATGGTATTATGATTTGACTCAAAACTCTAATGCATCAAATATGAAATTTGTAATCTCTTCATTTCGATGAATTCTAGCTAGAGTAAGTAAAGAGGTTATTCTTTAAAATATTAACTCCAAAATGTACCACTTCTAATTTTTCAATGCAATTCAAAGATCTAAGTTGCAAACCACACAATGTAATCTATGCACAATTTGCTTGAAAATTATGCAAATGTAATCTATGCACAATTTCCATGAACACTATGCAAATGCAATCTATGCACAATTTCCATTCATGAAATGAGAATTCTATGCAAATGTAATCTATGCAAGAGAATTATTAAAAAAAAACACAAAATGGTTCCAAATCAACGAAAGAACAACAAGACTATTTCCTTTCACTAATGCAACTAAAGAACCAATCAAGTGTAAATAAAGGAAATAGGGTGAAATTTCCAAAGGTAAAAAATAATGACATTGAAAGACGATTAACACTTAGACACAACTCAACCCCCTCTAGGGACTGAGGGGGGGGTTTTTTGCAAAAACAAAAGCAAAAATATGCAAAAATTGTTAAGAAACTAAGACAAATCTTTGACAATTGACCAGATGAATTCAAATTCAAAACACCCAATGAAATCCTTAAAATGAAAAATGCTTGAATGAATATTATGAAATCAATGTTTAAAGTGTAATTTTGATTAAACTTCAGTAATGGAATAAAATTGACTTATGTTTCCAATGCAGCACAAGAAGCACATCTCATCAAAACACTAATTCTTGAGAAACCCTAATTTGTGATTAAACAAAAACAAGATTTATAATGGATTTGGTGTATTTGATAGAAAAAGACAGGAATACAACGATCCTGAGGGAAACCTATCTCTTTTTGATCAATTAGCAAGCCAAACAAAAGACCTCACAAAGCAATCAAACAAGTTCAAAAAAGATATGGATAATAAAAAAAATATGATGACACTTTCAGAAATCAAAATTCAGACTCTAGGTAGAAGAAACCCTAATTTTTCAAAGGTTTCTAGGAACTATGCAAGTAAGCAGTGTAAACCAGTGCACATGCACAAGTTGCTTAACACACAAATTGTGCATATCTGCGCTTTATGCATGAACAGAAATAGCGTAGGTCTGGGAAATCCAAGAAAAATAGAAAAGAAATAAATCAAACCAAAAGGATCTGAAATATCATAAATTTGCTAAGATTCAGGTCCAACTAGACCAAATAAGATTGAAAAGAAAAACCAAGAAAAGAGAAGAGAACATTAATGTTCCCCAATGGAGTCACCAATTTCTTATAGAGGACAAATCCCTCTTGCTGACAAGAGCAATCTCCCTAGATCCTAGAAGGAAAAAAGAAATAAATAGACAATTGAAATGACTCTTTCCCTAAGTTTATCTCATTTGAATTATAAATATAAAAGATGGTAAACGAGCCTCTTACCTGTTCGTGAAATGCTTGATGAAGATCCCTTGTTGTGTCTCGATGCAACCTCTCAATGCTTGATAAAACCTGCAACCATAAACATAAGAAGGATCAAAACAATATGTGACATAATAATTCAAACAAACTTAACCTAATGATCATGGAGATTAGGAATTGAATTTTTTTAATGAACATGTAAAGAATTATAGACCATTCATCATTCTGATAAGACAATTCAATGGGTATAACCATTGATTTATATTAATCAATGTTAAGTTATGGTATGTTCTATGCTTATAATAGTTTACTTCTTTTTCTTATTATATTCCACAGATTAGCAATCCCATGTACATAAAGTAAAGTACAGATAGAACATTAAACGATCGATAGAAAACAAGCCAAGACAAGAGACACAAGATGTGGCGGCTAGCGAGGGACAAACCCCACAATGTGTGGGGAAACCCTTTGATCAAATCTTCTTTTATCTTCAATAATTCAGTAGAGATAAATAGTACAATAAATCTGATTCATATCAACAGTAGCAAACCATAGATCACCAGCATCAGCATTAGCGGCTTCATTATCAAACTAGGGCAGACGATATCTCACAAACTGACCGTCGGATTGAATTCATTCCACTACCAGAAGTTGCGGCTTCCAAAGGAGGTTTAGATGAACCTACAACGCAGTTTAGATGAGGAGATATTCTAGGCCACGCAGGTCAATCTTTACTTCTGTAGTTGCAGCTTCAGTTTCAGCAGTTTCCGCTTTAAATTAGGGCAATCGATATCTTGCAAATGGTTCATCGGATTCATTCCACCACCAAAAGTTGCAGCTTCCAGAGGAGGTTCAGATGAACCTATAGTGCAGTTCCAAAGAGGATATCTTCTAGGCCACGCAGGTCAATCTTTACTTCTGCAGTTGCAGCTTCAGTTTCAGCAATTTCCAACTCCAAACTAGGGCAATCGATATCTTGCAAACCGTTCGTCGGATTGACTTCATTCCACCACCAAAAGTTGCGGTTTTTAGAGGAGGTTCAGATGAACCTACACTGCAGTTCCAAAGAGGAGATATTCTAGGCCACGGAGGTCAATATTTGGATCTGCAGTTGTAGCTTCAGGTTCAACAGCTTCCGGCTTCACATGTGTGAGAGAGAGACCCATTTCTACTCAGTAGAGAAGAGACTCATTTCTACGCAGTAGAGAGAGAGAGATGTGATGAGAGAGTGAGTGCAAATGAGGAAAAGTCCTCTTATATTTATACACAACGTTGGTGTTTGAATAGATGCGACTATTGGGCTTCTGAGCCTACATGAGTTGTAGGTCGGCTTGATAATAATTCCATTATCAAAATAAATTCATATCTCCATGAATACTTATCGGAATCGGATGATCTTTCTATCAATCCTATACCTCTCGATGAGATGAATCTAATAAAAATATTATCAGACATGAATAAGATGACCCACATGAAGTTTTGCCATGGTTTCCAATTTTAACACTCCCTCTCAACCAGGGAGAACTTCATCTACAATTTGTCTATTGATCGTTACTATTCATCCATCAAATGCACTACCCTGTACAGCCTAACCCTTGCCCTACTCTGCTCTATTCTTCTTGTTATGCTTTTTCTTGTTCTGCCCTGTACTGATTGGTATTGTTTTGCTCTACTCTGCTCTTGCATTGTTCTGTTTTGCTCTGCTTTTGTCCGAATTATGAAGAAGAAGAAATGATCGAGGATGTACCATACTGACTCAAAGTCAGTCTCAAAGTATGTACCACTGGTCCCAGACCAGTCTTAACCAACCCGAAGTCAGCGTCATAGTGAGTACAACTCCACTAGTCCTAGATCAGTATCATCCTCCAGTGACTCAAAGTCAGTCTCAGAGTGCGTACCGCTGGTCCCAGACCAGTCTCAGCCAACCCGAAGTCAGCGTCATAGTATGTACCACTCTCACTGGTCCCAGACCAGTACTACACTGACACGACGTTAGTCTCGGAGTATGTACCACTGGTCCCAAACTAGTCTCAATCGACCCAAAGTCAGCGTCATAGTATGGTACAACTCCTACCACTGGTCCCATACCAGTATCATTGATCCTAGATCAATGGAGGTCATCCTAGCGTAGGGAGTACGGTAGATACAACGATGCATCCATCGGTACTACTATGGTCCCTAACTTCATTTCCCTACTCATTGATCAGATGAGAGGTACTTCCCATGAGTCCCAAACTACATGGGTAGGATGCCTTGACAGGAGAACTAATCAATCCTGTCCTCACAGGAGAACACATCAATCCTGCTACAATCTCCATGGAGAACACATCAATCCAGGCCTCATAGGAGAAAACATCAATCCTACTACAATCGCCATGGAGAAACACATCAATCCAGGCCTCACAGGAGAACTAATCATCCTGCTACACAGGAGAGCGAATCATCCTGTTCCACAAGAGAGTGAATCATCTTGTCCCACAAGAGAGCGAATCATCCTGTTCCACAAGAGAGTGAATCATCTTGTCCCACAAGAGAGCGAATCATCTTGTTCCAGTGTGCACCACCAGGGGAGGGTGAGTCACCCTGTGATCGTATGTTGCTCCAGTAAGAACCACAAGCCCTCAGAGCTCCCAGAGCTCAATGTATGCAACATGCAGGACCCTTGTACAAGGGTTTCTTGACGACTCCAAGGCGATCTTTCCTCGAGGCTTTTACAAGGTGTATCGACCTGTACATCATCTTAAAGCGATGGAGCCTCCTTGCTCATCGACTTACCATATCCCAGATGATGTCTATCTGTTGGAGCAATTGATGAATACAAGATTCCTCAATAATCGAATCCCACCTCTAGTTGTTACAGAGAATCACAGTAGTATCCAATGTAAATCCAAACAGCTCACTGAAGAGCTTTCGTAAATAGACTACCTCACACGAGGTCATGCTAGCAGCAAGATATTCTGCTTCGGTGGTGCTCAAAGCCATCGACTTCTGCTTCCTGCTCATCCAGGATATCAAAGTAGATCCCAAGGTGAAACAACACCTGAAAGTGCTCTTACGGTCCACCACACTGCCTGCCTAATTAGCATCAGTATATCCAAGTAGTCTCACATCTTTGGCAGTGTATATTAACCCATTGTACCACGAAGATATCTCAGAAGGTTCTTGGCATCAATCTAGTGAGGCTCAACCAAATATGAGCTCACAATGCTAACTGCAAAACATATGTTCGGATGGAGGTTCACCAAGAACATCAATGCGAATGAGTTTATGAAACTCAGAGGCATTTCCCAAATCTGGTCCGACATCACTACCATATAGCTACTAAAAGTTAAGAGCCTCGAGGTAGTCATAGGCTTGCAGTCCATCATACCGAATATTTCTAATATCTTACCACATATTTTCCTTGAGATAGGAAAATTTCCCCTGGCTTATGCCACACTTCAAGTCCTTGGTCCTTCATTTCAAATTCAGAAGCCAACTCCCTCTTACATTTGTGAATGAGAGGGTTTGCACCTATTAGAAAGAGGTCATCCACATACAACACCAGTATGAGAGGCTTGTCATCTTCAACCTTAAAGTAAAGGTTTAGGATCAGCTTCACTCCTAGTGAATCCCAGCTTCATCAAGTAGCTATCGATCCTCTCATACCATGCTCAGGGTGCTTGCTTTAGCCCATAGAGAGCCTTCTTCAACCTGAATACATGAGATTTTCAATCATAAATCTCAAATCCTTCGGGTTGCTCCATGTAGACCTCTTCTTTGATCGAGCTGTGTAAGAACGCAGTCTTGACATCCATCTTATGTAGGTTCCATCCTTGTGAAGCGGCAAGGGCTATGATCGAGTAGATGGTCATATATCTGGCAACATGTGCAAATACCACATCATAGTCTATACCTTCCTTCTAGGAGAAACCACGAGCAAAAAAACGATCCTTATACTTTTCCGTACTTCCATCTACTGCATGCTTTATCTTGTAAAGCCATTTGGAAGTAACAACTGTCTTGTCCCGGGGCCCGGGAACTACTTCTCGGACATCATTCTTCATGATAGACTCATATTCTTTGGTCATAGCATCCTTCCATACTTGATGCTTGACGACGTCTGAGAATGATGAAGGCTTATTTTGTATGATTGTGCTCATGATTGTCAGGTATCCCTGATACCTATTAGGTTTCTTACTTTCACGAAAGGTTCCTCAGGGTGTAGCATGTCCTTCAGTATCATCAAGTAGCCCCCTAAGCCATGAAGGCCTCTTCCTAGAAGAGGAAGGCTCATGTGGAGGAGGATCAATCGAATCCATGGGTTCTTCTACATTAGGCATTCATTCATCATCCTTTTCTTTTGGTTCCCTCGTGTCGGCTTCTTGAGAGCACCTCAAAGTCGGAAGATTGTTCACCTTGCTAAGAGCCATATCTTCATCAAAGGTGACATCATGACTAACTACGACTTCCCTTTGACTGGCTACATAGATTCTATAGCCTTTAGTGTTTTCACCATAGCCCACGAAAATTCCCTTCTTTCCAGATGCACCCAATTTATTTTTTTTCTCTTTCGGCACATGAAAATATACAGGGCTTCCAAAAATTCTAAAATGAGAAACATCAGGTTTCTTACCAGTAAATTTTTCTTCATGAGTCTTGGAACCCAATGCTTGATGAGGGCATCGATTTTGTACATATATGACAATGTTTGTAGTTTCAGCCCATAGAAACTTCGGAAGTCTTTGATCATGTAGCATGGTCTGGACAGGTTCCACAATTGTGTGGTTCTTCCTTCCCACCACACCATTCTGCTCAGGAGTACGTGGTGTAGTAGTCTCCCTCTTAATGCCAACCTCAGATATGCCTGAGTGAACCAACTATAATATATCGGAGGTCTTGCTTTGGCTTGAGGGGAATGTTCCCCTTTTGAGCTTTCCTTCGGCACATCCCAGACATACACCTTCTTTCTCTACTTGGAATTCAGGCATCCCTGTTACCATTTGTCTTACATCGGGTAGAGCTTTGTAATGAAGGTGGGAAAACCTCTGATGCCAAAGTTTAGACTGAAGAGTTGTGTCACAAGACATGACACCTAGAGGACTTCCATCGACCTGATATAACACAAAACCCAAGAGTAAATGCATCTTTAACATTATTTTTACATACCTTGCCATTGCTGAAGGTTACCTTGTAGCCTTTGTCTTCCATTGCCGAGATGGACACAAGTTTATTTTTGAGGTCAGGTGCATTTAATACATCCTGGACTTTCTAGCCTTTTTGAATGGTTGTCCTCTTCCTCGATCCCCAGCTCTCCTCTTACCTTTGCTGTTGAATTTGTCATTCCTTTGATTTTCCATTAGAGGGATTTTGATCATCGTCCCGATGTGAGTCCTTTCTATCAAGGCACTCCCTTGCATTGTGACCTGCTTTATCGCAGATGTAACATCGTCCTTTTCTTCCACCCTTAGGTCCAGCCTTTCCTTTTGATTTAGTCCCGAATTTTTTTTTTAGGCATGGGCATTTCCTGCACTTCTTCCCTTGTTTCTTCTTGAATGCATCTAGCCATTAATTCCTTGAAACCAGGAATTACATTATTGTTCAGAAGAGTAGTCCTGAACACGTACCATTCGGATGGCAATCCTCCAAGAGTCGTGAGTGCCATTCCCCTGTCAGTGATAGCCTCCCCAATAGATAGGAGATCGTTCCTGATTTCGGTGATCCTTAAGAAGTATGCTTGCATACTCTCATCTTTACCCTTCTGAATTTCCTTCAACTTATTTCTAAGAAACAAAACTTGATTTGCATCATTTACTTTAAATAAACTCAACAGTCTATCATAGACTTCCTTGGAGGTGTCCAGTTCAGAGATGTAGGCCACCAAGTGCTTGTCGATAGAGTCCTAGATCTTCTTTGTTTTGACTTCTCCATTTTTCCATTTGTTCCAGGCGGCAGCAGATGCATTTGATGGAGGCTCAACAATATTTCCTCTCACATAATCCAACACTCCTTGATTCTCAAGAGTTAGATCAATAGACATCTTCCATCTGTGATAGTCAGCTTTCCCACGGAGCTTGTCTTCGGCAGGAAAGAGTGTTGACGACCCCATCGTTCTTTTAGGATAGCTTTGCCAACCTTCTCTTTGGTGATTGCTCTTGCTCTTGCTTGGGCTTTGTCTTCACCTCAGCTCTGATACCATGTTAAGTTATGGTATGTTCTATGCTTATAACAGTTTACTTCTTTTTCTTATTATATTCCACAGATTAACAATCACATGTACATAAAGTAAAGTACAAATAGAACATTAAACAATCAATAGAAAACAAGCCAAGACAAGAGACACAAGATGTGGCGGCTAGCCAGGGACAAACCCCACAATGTCTGGGGAAACCCTTTGATCAAATCTTCTTTTATATTCAATAATTCAGCAGATAGAAATAGTACAATAAATCTGATTCATATCAGTAGTAGCAAACCCTAGATCAGTAGCATCAGCGTTAGCGGCTTCATTATCAAACTAGCGCAGACGATATCTCACAAACTGACCGTCAGATTGACTTCATTCCACCACCAAAAGTTGTGGCTTCCAAAGGAGGTTTAGATGAACCTACAACGCAGTTCAGATGAGGAGATATTCTAGGCCACACCGGTCAATCTTTACTTCTGCAGTTGCAGCTTCAGTTTCAGCAGTGTCTGGCTTCAAATTAGGGCAGTCGATATCTTGCAAACTGTTCATCAGATTCATTCCACCACCAAAAGTTGCAGCTTCTAGAGGAGGTTTAGATGAACCTACAGTGCATTTCCAAAGAGGAGATCTTCTAGGCCACGTAGGTCAATCTTTACTTCTGCAGTTGCAGCTTCAGTTTCAACAGTTTCCGGCTTCAAACTAGGGCAGTCGATATCTTGCAAACCGTTCATCGGATTGACTTCATTCCACCACCAAAAGTTGTGGCTTTTAGAGGAGGATAAGATGAACCTACATTGAAGTTCCAAAGAGGAGATATTCTAGGCCACGGAGGTCAATCTTTGGATCTGCATTTGCAGCGTCAGGTTCAACAGCTTCCAGCTTCACATGTGTGAGAGAGAGACCCATTTCTGCTCAGTAGAGAAGAGACTCATTTCTACGCAGTAGAGAGAGAGAGATGTGATGAGAAGAGCGAGTGAAAATGAGGAAAAGTCCTTTTATATTTATACACAACGTTGGTGTTTGAATAGATGCGACTGTTGGGCTTCTGAGCCTACATGAGTTGTAGGTCGGCGTGATAATAATTCCATAATCAAAATAAATTCATATCTCCATGAATACTTATCAGAATCGGATGATCTTTATATCAATCCTACACCTCTCAATGAGAGGAATCTAATAAAAATATTATCAGACATGAATAAGATGACCCACATGAAGTTTTTCCCTAGTTGCCAATTTTAACAATCAAAGATTAAGAAGAGACTTACAACCTTTGCCTTGATGTCATGAGGTTCATCCCAAATGCCTCTAACCCTTTCCTTAGATGATAAGCCTTCCAATATCAATCCAACAATATAAGTCTATCTTTTCTAACCTCTAACCCCCTCAATCCCTCTACCCTCTAGTCATTTTATAGGCAAAGAGGAAGAAGTTTCAAATCCAAAAGAGGAGGGTAAGATCCTCTAATTGAGGGATTAGGGTTCCTCGAGGAAAGGGATTAAGATCCATCATTTGAGGGTTATAGATCGAATAGAAATCACTTGGAAGCTTTCAGTTGGGATATATTTGACCACATATGTTTCTAGAATGTACTTTTTTAAATTTATTTTTACTTCCTTTGATTCACCTGCGCGGTCCACAGTGGTAGACAAAGCGTAGTTCTATGATGTTCTCAAGGATAAGTTTAGTGAATGCACAAAAACTTCTAGGGAAAAGCATGCAGGACCTACTTAAAAAGTATACAAACTATTTTCCCCAAAATTCTCATCTTCTTCAAGGTATTTTTGGTTGTTTGACCTCTAAGGGAGTTCAATGAAACATGATCATGGATGGCAAGAAATTCATTTATATTCATCAAGTGTCATGGTGACAAAATGATGTTTAGAAACCCTCCCTACTCCGAGAACTAGACATAAACACATAGGCTGGCTAGATGTCCTCCCAGGCATACACAATGCCTCAACATAATAAATCTCTCCCAATCAAATAGATCAACAACATCAAGCATGCTTCCAAAACTTTGAGAGATTTACTTGAACAATCACAACCCAAATCAATAACAATATTTCAAATGCATAAGTAAACACAAACCTTCAAGGTCTTTAAACATCTTGATGCCACTTCACAATTTTTCACAGTAGGACTTAGAGTTATCCCAAACAAATCTTGATAGAATTTTCCTCAACCATATAACTTCCTTTCCTCCTTCACAAGCATCAACATATTCTACAATCAGATCCTACTTTCCTACTTTTAGAAACACTTCAATATACATTAGACTCCATTTTATTCTTCAAAGTGTTCATCATGACTATAATATGCTCTCCCTCTCAACTTGGGATATTTTTTCTATTTAGACTCCCTCTTAACTTAGGTATATCAACTTATTTTCCATAGCACTGGGGAATCTTTCATGGCTTCACAAGAGACACATACTTTTAAAATTCAACTTCTTGCTCGGGTATTTGTTACAAACCCTAGATCACATTAGTAACATAATCAAGGTACCAGTCTCATTATATCTAGGGCCTCAATATTTCTTTCAGGTATATGACAAACTCTAATATAATATATTGCAAATCCGAGAAGCAATTCAAACAAGTACAGTTTTACAACCCATCCAACAAATTTAGAATTCATATGTTAGACTTCTACTAGGATTTAATCCAAACCCTAGATTCCATACACTAAGCTTCAACAATAAAAACCAATCACAACACAATCTAAGGTTTCAACAATATGACCAACCTTTTTGTGGACCCTAGATTTTATCATCACAGCATATCCTAGAAAGTCAAACTTCGACTATGGATTAGTTACAAACCCTAGAACTATGAGCATTAATGAGCAGGTTAGTACATATACATATCTAGGATTTCATAATCATGCAAATGCATATCACAACAATATCTATTAGTTAAACCAAAGACACAAATATCAATACAAGTTAGACATATAACAAACTTGATCAAGCTAGGGTTTTGATCAAACAGACAAACATACACCTAGGGTTTCATTCCTAGGAGATTACTCTAGATATATAAGGATTTTTCTCATAAACCCTAATTTACCAAAGCCTCAAGGTCTAGGAATATATTACCATTCAACCCTAAAGGTCTAGGTTTTTCCATAAAAATACTAAAACTACAAACATGACATTACCATCAAAACCCCAAACATCAAAAGAATAGTATTTTATAGATTTCATGAGTAACTCTAAGTAAACTAGGGTTTTTCACATTAGCATTGACATACCCTTAGGTTAGGGTTCTACATAGAAACTTTTAGGGTTCCATAAACATGATGATTTTAATGAGGGTAGATTTAATCTAATGATTAATCACCCAAATAAGAATCTTTAAGATTCAAAGGTTCTAGACATAACACTTGTTAGTAATGTAAAGCATATTTATTAGAATGAATGAATATACCTTTATCACGAAGAGAATAAATCTTATGGTCTAAGCCATACCTTTGATTTGTTTCTCAACAAACCTTGTAGGACATCAATTTCAATAGAAATTTTATTATGCTTTGTCTTGTGAGGAATACTCCATAGCCCTTCAGCATTTAGCAAGCCTTTCTTTTGAAAAATGGCAAGGTATCTCTCCCAATCCAATCTTGAGGGATATCTATAACTTTATCAAAACAATTCAAAAATATTTTTCGAAAGCATGTTAAACCTATAAGTACTAGAAAACAAATCATAAAGGAAAACAATTCAAAACTTAGACTAGAAGGATATGTATGGGATAAAGTCCCTAAAAGTCCCTAGAAAATAGGTCTTTGACTTCAGATCCTTCCATCTTGTTCTTCTTTGGTGAAACTTTGTTGGAAATTTTTTCTTGATCCCTATCTCTTCATTTATTCCTTGGATTCTGAGGACAACTTTTATAGTTACCCATCTTGTGACAATTCAATCTTGGATAGTTTTGTCTTATTCCTTGGCCCATTGGACTTATTGAAGGTTCCTTTATTCTTGTGATGAGCGGAATAGGAATTAAAGAAATAAATGCTATATTTTCTCTTCTTCACTCTCCTTGTTGATTACTAAAGATATTCTGACTTCTTCTTGACTGCATGCATTCCATAATTGCTCGAACGTAGGCCCTATCCTTCCAAATTTCTTGAGTAGAATCTATGTTGGATATACATGGGATGAGGTTGTCCTTTATTCCATCCACTAATGGTCCCATGGCCAATATTTTTGTTTCTCTAAACTATGCTTTCTCTACTTCACTTGATTCATCTATATGCTTCTTTACTTTTCCTTTGACTAGATTCAAGGCTTTATTCTTGAGGATGAGATCTATCCTCTTTTTCCATTCTCTGTAGTTGGATTCTCCTTCGGATTTTTTTCTCTCTTCAATGAGCATGATTCTTGAGGATAGTATGCTTGTCTCCTTATATGATATTGATGAAACTTATTCAAATTCTTAAAACTTATTATTCGCCATTCATTAGATCTTCAGGCTACCTTTTTCCTTCTTCTTCACCTTAACTCTGATACTATGTTGGAAAATCAGAAAGGAAGAAATCTTTTCTTTATGTTCATACTTACTTGTGATATTCTTATGTTCCTATTAACTTTCTTGTGTTATTATTTTATCTTAGTTCATCAATCAATTACCAAAATCGTAACACAAATATCAAAGAGACCAAATGTAGGTTGACATCCAGGGAAAAACTCCTATCTGGGGGAAAACCTAGTCAAAAACTATTCCCTTAGTAGTTTCACGAGATGATCCAAGACTCCTTGACCTAGACACATACTTCCTCCAATCACCAAGTCAACCCTTCTTTTCAACAACAACTTTGGCCAAGAACTTTGATCTTGAAGCAACAGAACTTCGATCTTGAAGCAACAACAGAAACTTTGACCTAGTAGCAACAACACTTCGACCTAGAAGCAACAACATAATTTCAACCTAGATGCAATAGCATAAACTCAACCTTGATTTATCACTTCTACCTTCCAACAAATAGCCCATTGAATTCACATGTGTGAGAAAGAAACAACCCATAAACTTCTATTTAGAAATCCTTCTCCTTATCCTGCAATTTCATACACTTCTACTTCTTCTGCTTGTATATCGAACTTGTGAGTGGATGCTCGAAATGAATCGAACTACATTGTATTTATAACCTCTTCTTGATTTCGAATTACACTGATGTAGGCCGACTTGATCAGGTAAGGTCTGACTTGGTGTGGAGGTGACAAATGACTTATTTTACTCAATAATAATTCCTTTTACATTATTCAAAAGCCCAAGAAGGGTCTCATAAAATGGATAATGACTCTAATGACTCAAGAAAAAACCTAGAAGTCCTCAATGGGGACTTTTGCCTATAACATGATGACCCAAGCATGAAACCCATGCTTTAATAAGTCATAATAATAATAATAATAAAATATTTTTTCTTTCTTTTGAAAAATTCCTTTCGTTATGACTCAAATACAATTTTGAAGACTGAACCTAGCTACTTTCTTCAAAACAGCCACTGCCTTGTCTGAATTCCTTTTCGACGCACCATCAAAATTCACTTTCGGAAACCGTTAGGGCAAGCCAACCACACCATAGATCCAAGCTGGATATGGTGTTCATTGGGTCGGTGGCTCAGACCAATCAAGTATTGCATATTAAAAAATTTCATAATTCTCACTTCTTGGGGGGGTGGCTATTCCTCTGAGGATTGAGTGCCTCTATTAATAACTGTCCCCCTAAGCTGATGTATTATTTCCTCCACCAAGTTTTTGATAGGAAGCTTATTATCATAGAATAGGCGTCGATTACACTCCTTCTAAACTTCTTAGAGGATGAACCCCATAATTAAATTGCAGGTCATATTCACCACCTCATTTTTGGTAAACTGCACCCGCTATGTCTTTATTGTTTCCTATATGCTCTCCATGTTTCTATTTGTTTGTCGAAAGATGAAGGTCAACCAGTCCCAAAGGGTCTCCACATAACTTCAAATTTTAAGTATACGATTGATGTTTTCCTCTGATTTTTCGTAGATACATCATCAATAGGCACTTGTATATCCTCTCTATATAAGATTGTCCCAGGTTAGAACCTTCCTATGTAAAATCAACCATAAAATTTTTTAATTTTAGGCTAGTGTAGAGTCCCCCATATTTTCTTCCATGACGGGTCATTGAAATGAGTATGTCCCATACTAAGATACACTTTAGCTTCCTTCAGGTTAAACTCCCCTCCTTCTTTTCCCCCCACCTAAATTGGTCCTAGTCGTTATTGAACAAAAAAATTCTCTGTCTCAGTTCCCTCATTAAGTTCTACGTGGCTAAGTTATCCAGGCATTATTGTTGAAATATGTTTAGATTCCATCATCTCCATTTGTTATTCTCCAGTCCTTATTCCCATAATTGGTGGACTTCTCTATACCCCTGGTTGTCCGTGCTATGTTGGAAGGGATGCCATTCCTCTCTACTTAACTTTGGTTGTTGCTACCAAGCATCGTCCTAGTTAATGGATTATTTTCCATTTATTATTTCCCAAAAACAATGTTGTTGTATGATGCCTCTATTATTCCATCCCAGATTCCAAATTGCCAACCCTTGGATTGAACTCGAGATCCTGACTAGGTCTTTTGTTTGGCAGTTAGGAGCATATTTTGATTTCCATAGATTCACCCATGGTGTCGACTCCCCTTTTAACCATATCCACCACAATTTTGATCCATTTCATCTATTGGTTATTTCTTAATCTTCAAGACCAAGGCCTCCTGCATCCTTCAGTTTACATATAGTATGATTTTCCTTTGCCCCTCGCCACATGAAGTTCCTTTCAATTTTCCTGATATTTTGGAGCACTCCCTTAGGAGCAGGAAAGATAGATAACATGCAACCTGGGATAGCCTAAAGCACCACCTTTGTTAGGACCAACCGACCAACCAATTTCAAGGCTCTTACTGTCCATAATTTAACCTTGTCCTCAAGCTTTAAGATAACTTTCTCCCAATTAGATTTCTTCTAGGCTTGTACCGTTAGATGGACCCCTAGGTACTTTGATGGGATGGATTTTCTTTGGAACCCTATGATAGCCATTAAATTCCTCTAGATAGCAATATGAGTGTTAAAGAAAAAATCGTGGACTTGGAATGATTAATCTCCATACCTAAAACAAAAGTAAACGTATCTAGGATGAATTTGAATGAATGAGCCTCCTTATCGTGGGAATACCATGCAACATGGTATCATCAATGAATTGTTGATACGTTGTTGCCTAGTCTTCCTCATGTAGTTTAAGGCCCTTTATATCTCCTTCTATATTTTCTGCAGTGATCACCCTCCCCAGGACTTCCATCATTATGATAAACAGAAAGGGAGACATGGGTTCCCATTGTCGTATTCCTCTAGATAGGATAAAGGTTTTTTTTTAGGGCTCCATTAACCAAGATTAAAAAACTGGGGGATGAGACTAGGGCCATAATCTAACTGATCCATTTCTTATCAAAACCTAATGCCCCTAATACCGCTTTCATATAATCCTAGATAATATTATCATACACCTCTGATAAATATAGTCGAATAATCATACCTACCTTTTTTTGGGTCTTCAACAAGTGAGCTATCTCATGAGCAATAATCACATTATCCAAAACCTGTCTCCCCTCAAAAAAACTAGATTGTTCTGCTGAGATCAAACATGGAAGAATAATTTTCATCCTATTTGCTACTACTTTTGATATGATATTGTATATAACATTACATAGGGCTATTAGCTTGAATTTCTTAGGAGTGCTGGCCCTTTCTTCCTTAAGAAAGACGGAAATAAAAGTCGAATTTAAGGCTTTCAGAATAGTTGATGAATCTTGTGAATCTGTTACTATCTCATGGATATCTTATTTAACTACATCCTAATACGCTTTAAATAAATCAGTAGTAAAGCCATCTAGCTTGGGGGCTTTTCCATTGGATATTTCATTCACAGCCTAGGCCTCTTCTTCCATGGAGACCAACTTATTCAGATTATTACTATGTTCCTCCGTGATCAACTTGGGGATATGCCTAAGAGTTCTTTGGATATTCTCTCATCTACCCACTTGAGGCTCCTCTGCTATATTTTGGAAGTGTTGAACCATGAATTTATCAATGTCCTAATGTGCTTCATAGGTGTTCCCCCTCTCATTCTTAATTTTGAGAATCTGATTGGAATTTCTATGTTCAATCGTTGAGATGTGAAAGAATTTCATGTTCTTCTCACCCTCCCTGAGCCATAACACTCAAGACTTCTGTCTGCATAGAATTTCCTCCTCTGTGCACCTATCCTCTAACTGTTTCAGTAGTTCCATCTCCTCTTTTATGCTTTCATCCGAGTAGCCTTCTGTGATCAACTTCTATTGTAAAGTTTCCATCGTCTGTTCCAAATTTTTTTTTTCTTGGAAGATGTTACCAAGTTCTAACTTATCTTACTTCTTTAATTTCAATTTGATATATTTTAACCTTGCTTGTAAGATGTACATCTTAGATCCCCTAACTAGGATCTGTTCAACCCACCATATTTTGATATTATCCATAAAGGCAGGGTGATCCAACCAGAAGGCCTCAAATCTAAAAGGTCTATTTTTGGGGGTACCTAACATCGCATCATTAATACAACCAACCATTGGTCTGATCCTCCACGGGGAAGGATATTTGCTTCTGCATCTATCCCTTGCATCAACAGATCCTCAAAAATTAAATACCTACTAATCCTAGATGTAACTTGATGCTTCCCCCCGCATTTATTACTCCATGTAAAGTAGTCATTGACAGTTTCCATGTATTAGGATTGACATCCTCAATGGATTCCTTAAAGGATTCAATGTATCCCTTTATACGTCGTTGGCCCTCCTTTTTCTTCGATAGATAGGTTATCATATTGAAGTCCCCCAACACCCAAGGGAGTTGGCCTTTTCTATTTCTTATTTCTCTTAAATATTTAAGGAGTTTGATCTTTTCCTTTATTCTTTTAGGACCATACACATTCGTAAAACTAGTGATCCTGGAGTCCCTATAACTTGCATTTCCATTGATAAATAGGACCTCTTTACTTCTGCATCAATTAAGATCAAGGATTGGAGGTTCCTCCAAATCACTAGTCCCCCTATAAAACCATGCACTACGACCTCCATTACCTCGAACCTCGTCCCCAACTTCTTACTTAATTCCTTGATTTTATCTACTAATCAATTTATTTCTTGCAAAAAAATAAGATCCTATTGTTCCATTTTAATCTTCTTTTTAAGAAATATTTGTTTCCTAAGGCTACTTATGACTCTTATATTCCATGTTAAGAATGTCATGATTTAACTATGATGAAGGGGTTGCAAACTTAACGCTCTCATCTCACCTGAAATAATAAGCATGGCTCCCAAATATTGGAGGGAAACACTATTAGACTTCCTTCCTCTTTTCTAGTATCTGTGTCGTGGTACCAAAACCGTTTGAGATCCTGATGCCTTTACTCCCAACTCGATTATCTGTGGATGTGATCTTTTCTGACCTCTTATTTTTATTTCTTTTCTCATCAGGTATAGGTACTAGATCCTATCCATTTGATCAATTGGGATGGCCTTCACTCCCTATTTTCTTGCTTGTTCCATGATATTCTGGAGGTCAATTCCTTCCCTTTATACTATTTCCTACAACTATGGGTCCTCAATTCCTACCTCGCTTAGAGTCATATTCTCATCTCCCTCAAAATCCTTTGATAGATCTAGGATATCTGCCTGTTGCCTAATATCTTCTGTCAACTGCAACATTTTTTCCTCTTTTCCTTCTTCTTCCTCCTCATTTTTCCCTTTTTCCATCCCATTATTCTTTGGGTTCTCTTCTGATAAAAGTTCAAAGCTATTTCTATGTGCTTTTCTCCCTCATTGGTTTCTCTATTGTTGTCTTTGATTTTCACTTTCCCTTGGGTTAGGTATGACAAACCGATCAACATCCTTTCATTCTTATTATTTTCCTTGCTCTTCCACTTTGTTCAGAGGGCATTCCCGTATCAGGTGGCCATGTTCATGGTGTATTCTGCATCTGAATGGAATCTCGTCATAGTCCACAGATTGTAACCATATTTCATCCTTGAACTCTAGTTTGACTGCTTCGGTAGGGCTCCAAAGACATCCATTACCACACATTTTTTTACGTATAATGTATATCTTCCTTGTGGCATTACCTCTAATATTTTAATAAACTTTCCCATGTGTATCCTATTAGTTTTAGGGTTGAAGGTAGCCAATAATGCAGAGGTAGGGAGTACAACCTGACCCAAATTGGGACTCTGGTAAAGGTCTCCTTCTCCGGGGTAGAATTCTCCATCCATGGTCGCATGTATAAGCCAACTGATGCAAAGAACTAGGGAACCCCATCGAATATTCAGTCTCTATCCTCCATATTGGCAAAGACCACCATTAAAAATCCTTTGGACCCTAGATGCAACTCTATCTCACCTCTTGGTTTCCAGTGATGTTTAATCCAATCACATAAGGATTTTTTTGTGGGTCAAAGGCCCATGAAATTGCATAAGAAAACATACGACCTCATGTGATCCCTAAATGTTTGTGCCTTGTGATCAATGATTAGTGCCATTGGGATTACTGTTGTTTGGGCTTAGATGGCCCCGCAGATCCTTTTGAATTTTGTTGATGCTACTGGTCTGCTTGATTCCTTGGCATAACTCTGTCATCATATCTTTTCTGACTGATCCCACCTACTCCCCCATACCTTGGGCATTCCCTGACACTCCTTCTGCTAGGAACCTGAATCCTTCCTTGAACCTCTTCCCTTTATCCACTACCACATTCTGATAGGAGGGAGCCCTGCTCCTTCCTCCTCTGGACACCATCTTCATCAAACCCTAGGCATACATGTGAAGAAACCCTCACCTAGATATTGATTTATTACATTTATGTTGTTATATTATTATGTAGGCCAAAACCTTTCATTGCACCTTTTCATTATAATTGTACCCTTTTTCCTACACACACACACACACAAAGGAGACCTAGTCTTAGAATAATCTCATCTTGTCTTATACATTATATTCATTGTAAAAGGAGGTTTCCCCCTTGAAACAAACAATAATTATTGGATTCTTATCATTTTTTAGGCACATAGTTCATAAAATTTGGTATCAAAGCATATGAACCTAAGGTTTTGCTACTTCAAACAAGTCATTGTGGAATATTCACTATATCTTTTTTATGGGAAGCTTTAGGCCATGAAATGTTGAGAATATTGAGGTTATATCTGTATGTACATCTCATTAAAATTTTAGATTTTTCTTCACTACACTTTTAGATATATACCCCGATCCAAATCTCTCAGCTACTAGAATTAACCAAGATCTTTTACTTCTATGATGTTAGAATAATTGCATGTGAAAGAGTATGAAAAAACCACATGTGCATACTTTAAAGAAGAGGAAACATAATGATGACCATCAAATCAAAGGACACACACACATTTATAATAGAGTTCACCTAGTGTGGGTTACATCTCCAAGCCCAGTCTCAAGAGTGGGAAGGCTACTTCATTAAATGCTGCAAGATGATGATGATGTACATGGTATATTATTTGTCACTACAAGGATAAAATCCCTCAACACAAGTGGCATGTCTCTCCACGAGACGTTCTCCTACAAGAACTCTCACTCACATGCGCCCTCCTTTAGCATGAAATGATATTTAATTCTCATATAAAGTGGTATACGAGTATCCTCCAACATAATAGTAAACAAGGATCTCAATATCGAAAACATCATCTCAGCAAATCAAAAGACAGACATGGCATCACTACATCATATACCTCCACTTCTAGGGATGGCTTGAAAATGCACAACTTCGTTGAAGAAATGGACTGCACCAGTGAATTCATGGCATGAAATCATGTCGAATGACTATAAACTTGACCCCTTTCTAACACTGTCAAAATATGGACCCTTGAGAACCTCGAAGATTCCACAAAGGTTCCTTCTCACTAGTTTACTTGAGTTATGCTACTCAGATGACAATTTCGAATTCACCACCGCGATCCTTGCAAAAAACCGAGTAAAATGAGTATAAAGTGGACCTGGTTCCAACACTGTCAAAATTCGGCCCTTGGGGAATCTTTTAGATTGCTCATGATTCCACAAAGATTCCTCTTTGTAAGTTGACTGAAGATTTGCTGCTCAAATCTGAAAACTGATCACACCATCAGACTCCTAGTGAAATTAGGTTCTTTTGAGTATGAAGTTGGCATGATTTTGTCATTGTGAAAATTTGGCCCCAAGGGAATCTTTTAGATTCCTCATGATACCAAAAAGATTTGTCTCTGCAACTTGACTGAAGATCTACTACTTAGATGAACAATATGATCTCACCATCACGCTCCTTCCAAAATTCTGAGAAATATGATTGTAAAGTCGACATCAATTTTCCTCTACAAAAAATCAGCTTCCAAGGGAATCTTTTAGATTCCTCATGATTCCCTTGCATCAGGGTTCCATGCCTCGTTTTATGTGCCACTCAGACTTCCATTCTCTGGTTCTCATGTCGCATCCTCCTTAGGCGAGTGAGATTTTGGGTTCTTATATAAAATTCATGGGCAGAATTAACAATGGGGTCATTGGCCCATTAGTTGACGAAGTCATTAATAGTCTTTGTTGTTGGGGAGGTCCCGAGGTCAAACCCCGCAGGACCCCCGTGTGCTTGGCTGTATGCATTGGTGCATTTTTTAAATTGTTGGTGGTTATGATATGGGAGGAGACATGTTTTATTTTGGTGTAATGTTATTTTGGAGCCACCCGTTGGTGGATCAATCCATCGAGTCGGGTGAGTCCTATCCCTGCCAACCTCGCATTATGTGGTGCCCATTAATAATGGTCAGCCATATGTGGTGGGTTGGGTGGAAAGTTAGTTGATTTGGTGGCCCACCCCCATATACAATATATTTGTTATGTGTTTGTTGGGATTGGCGGGGGTGGTGGCCCGCCATCCCTCCCTTTTGATATTTTTTTTTTCATTTTTATAAAACAAGATGGACAAAAACACGTTGGCATGTTTTAAGGGCCAGCGAAAAAATTAACGAGGCAACAAATTCACTCGTTTCAGCAGCTGGAATCTGTCTGTCAATAAGTGCCAAATTGATGCCTCATTAATGGCTGTCAATGGGCCTAGTTTGACCAAAACTTTGACTGGCCATAACTTTCACATATGAACTCAGAATGAGGTGTTTGTGCCGTTGGAAATATTGTGAAGAGATTTTCAATTTGACCCTAGTTTCACTTCAATCCAATAAATTTTATTTTTCAGCTTTTCCTAAGCCTTCTTGGATATTTGAGTGTCCCTAGAGCCACCTAGATCATTCATCCCCACTGAGGATCTTTTGGTCTTTTAAAAGCATGAAAATAATTTTTAATATGTTGTACTCCCTTGTCTGCACAAAAAGTGCCTTGATAGGACACGCTTCCTTCTCCTTCACCTTTGTTCTTCGGACCCATAAGTGATGAAGCAACACTTGCATCCCCTACAATCCTGTAGTACAATCTTTGCAACTACATGTTCAATTACATTAATAATCATGGCCAAGCATCCCCATACTTTCCAAGGGCTTATAGCATACACTCTTTGGTCAAGTGCACATCATTGTAGAAACAAATACCCCAACTATCAATAAAAGTTCAAAACCAACATCGTTGCTTTAATAAGCATGGAAAATACATTTTCACTTTTACAATTATATTGCAACACATGATTTACAAAATGTAGCCATGACAAGCTACTATATTTAGTAAAACCATATATTACTCATCAAAGTGAATGGGTCATCTCCTTGTGGTGGATTTTCTTGTTGAATGTTTTCACCATTCGGTTCCTACATAGGCGCTTTGTCCTTGAGACATTGCTCTGGATAGAGCCTCCAACATGTGGCTTTTTGATGTCCACCTCTGTTACAATGATTACAAACATTCTTATTCCTACACACTTTCTTAACCATCTTCCTTCCCTAATGTGGAGAAGGTAATTCACGTCTCATCCCCTTTCTTGTTGCCTTTCTCTTCTAGCACTCGGAAACCACGTGATTATGTAAGCCACAAAAACTACATGGTTTTCTATGCCATGATTTCTTCTCAACATTAACAATATTCTTGTAATCTAAATGAACTTTAGAGTACTGAGACTATTTATACCTCTTTTGGTTGTCTTTGGTGCAATCTCGATGATGAGAGCTTGCCTTAGCTTTTCCTCTGCAATGCACATTGTCATGGGAGGATTGTGATGAGTTCTAATCATCCTCTTTCCTCAACGGTTTCGAAAATGCCTTGGAATATTTTGTTACCTTCGAGCACTCTCCTTCTGTGTATCCCATCTTGGTAAGGAGTCTCAGGTCAGTTCCTGAAATGAGTACCTCAAGGCTTCCAACAGAAATAATGTCATGTGAAAATGAAACTGAAGAGCGATCAACATTGTTTACCTCAGCTAGCGATTCTGAAGCAGGTGATGATGATTTCGCTAAGATTTTATTACACTTTAAATTTTCCAAGGCCTCTTCTGTGGCTCGTAACTGAAGCTACAATCTTCACTTCTCCTCTTTTTATTCTTGTAGAAGTCTCCTCAATTCAACATTCTCTGCTTGAAGGCTCTGATTGATTCTCCTCATCTGAATGATGAGAAGAAGAAGAAGGAGAAGAATGTTCACTCGAGGAGATAGATGGAGCATCATCCTATTCTCTTTCTTTCTCCTGTTCCTCTCTGGCCAATTTATCCTCATAATCTGCATACATTAAATATACCATGATTGCCATCCTAAGGAGGTCCTCATAGAGAGCTCTATTATCCTCCATTTTCTTTCTTCACGCTTGTAATTCATATCAGCAAGAAGACCACTCTGATACCAAACTTTATCCGGATCTCTCAGCTGCCAAAATTAGCCAAGATCTTTTACTTATGTGATGTTAGAAAAATTGCATGTGAAAGAGTATGAAAAAACCACATGTGCATACTTTAAAGAATAGGAAACATAATGATGACCATCAAATCAAAGTACACATACAAATTGATAACGGAGTTCACCCAATGTGTGTTACGTCTCTGATCCTGATGTCAAGAGTGGGGAGGCCGCTTCATTAAATGTTGCAAGATATGATTATGTACATGGTATATTCTTTGTTATTACAAAGATAAACTCCCGCAATAAGAGTGGCATGTCTCTCCACGAGACATTATCCTACATGAACTCTCACTCATATGGGTCCTCCTTTAGCATGAAAAGATATTTAATTATCATATGAATTTGCATACAAGTATTCTCCGATAGAATGGTAAACAAGGTTTTCAATATCGAAAACATCATCTCAGAAAATCAAAAGAAAGACATGGCATCACTACATCATATACCTCCACTTCCGGGGATGGCTTGAAAATGCACAAATTTGCTGAAGAAATGGATTGCACTATTGAATTCGTGGCGTGGAATCGTGTTGAATGACTATAAAATTGACCCCTTTCTAACGCCATCAAAATGTAGACCCTCGAGAACCTCAAAGATTCCACAAAGATTCCTTCTTGATGGTTGAATGGATTTTTGCTACTCAGATGATAATTCTGAGTTCACCACTACACTCCTTACAAAAAACTGAGTAAAATGAGAATAAAGTCATCCTGGTTTTGACACTGTCAAAATTCGGCCCTTAGAGAATATTTTAGATTCCCTCATGATTCCACAAATATTCCTCTCTGCAAGTTGACTGAAGATCTGCTGCTCATATCCGAAATCCGATCATGCCATCAGACACTTGGTGAAATTCTGATTCTTTTGAATATAAAGTTGGCATGATTATGTCACTGTCAAAATTTGGCCCCAAGGGAATCTTTTAGATTCCTCATGATTCCACAAATTCCTCTCTCCAAGTTGACTGAAGATTTGCTACTTAGATGACAAATATAATCTCACCATTGTCCTCCTTGCAAAATTATGAGAATAATGACTATAAATTCGACATCATTCTGTCTCTGTCAAAAATCATCCTCCAAGGGAATCTTTCAGATTCCTCGTGATTCCCCCGCGTCATGATTCCATGCCTCATTTTATATGGAAGTTAGGGTTTGTGAATGTACATAAAATCAGTTTCAAATGAGTGTTCCTAGATCATTTTTTTGGACACTTTAGATCATGAAATTTTTAAGATACTGAGGATATATCCCAAGGTACAATTGGTCAACGTTTCCTTTTTTATGAAGAAACTTTTCCCTGGGAGGTTGATGCAACTAAAATAAAAGAAAAAACATATCATGGCCACAATGAAACAAAAAAATAATATCAAAATGAAAAAGATGGCAGGGATATAAAGATTAGCATGTGATAAAAAGTTTAGCATGAGCTCTACCTCCCTTATATGTCCATCAATATTCTAGTTCGATACAGATTTGGAGACATACCCTATGGAAGTTAGGGTCTATGAATAGTCTTGAAATCAATTTCATATGAGTGATCTTGGAATTTTTATTTTAACTTTCTCCTAGAGAGGTTTTAGACTTTTAAATTTTGAAGGATATGAGGAGAAATAGTAAAGTACCTCAAGTAAAAATTTGAGAACCATATTTGAAAACTCTTACACATGGAAACCCTATATAAGTTCACTTTTGGAAAGAGACTAAAAATCAACAATTTTTGGGGAAGTTTACCGTAACTTTCATTTGGCATATCAAATTTTGGCCAAACCTATGGAATTGAAGAGAAGACATATTCAGGTACTATAGGACAAAAATTCATATTCGGAAGGCCTAAATTTTCAAAGATATATAAGGACAATGGTCATCCACCTAAATAGTATACAAACTAGGGTTTTAAAAGGTATGCAAGTTACAATTGACATAAGTTTTGATTAGAAGATCTATTTTTGGTGATTTAAAATTTGTTAAAAAGGAAAAAGAGGAGCATTATTATTTACTCACATGGCTCCTAAGGGTGCTACAAAAGTTACTTCACCACTTAAACCTCCAAAAATCTCATCCATGACTAATGAAGAAATCACATATGATACTAGGTATCCAAGTTGGAAAGTCAGTTGTCACAAGTGTAAGGATCAATGGAAAATTTGGAACAAAAGATGGAAGAAAAAAAGGAAGAAATACAAAAAAATATTAATTACATGGGAAATATTCTCTTAGAGAGGCTTCCTAAAAAAGATATGGAGATCCCAAGGAGCCATGGTGATGTAGGAGCATCGACAATATTTTATAAACATCATTAGATATTATTATTTTTTTGAGGAAGTTGGATTCCTCATGCAATGATTTTAATTTTGCAATAATTAGTTGGACTATAGAAACATTATCATCAAATATTATGGATTAGGCTAGCAAAAAATAAAAAGTAGTCGTAGTTTTGATTTTTCCAAATTAGTTACTAAAATAATGGGTATTATCCACTTATTATGGATCTTGATCCTATTTTAGATTTAGAATGATTTTTATAAATTAGTAAGTATGTGAAGAACTAGAGCAGGATTGTAAGTATGTGTCTAAGAGGAGGATAAAGCTATTTTTTTCCATTATGAATCATTTCTTGATTCATTGAAGGAAAAAAACTATATTGTTGTAATATATTTTTCAAGATATGATATTATTTTGGTTTTGGTGGAGTATTGCAAAAAAATGTACAAGGAACATACTTACTCTTTGATTTGATGCATGTTCTAAGCAACCATTTGCTTCTCTTTCATTAGTTTGTAAAATTTGTGTGTGAGTGATAATAGTGTTATAGTCAGGATGCGTGGATAGAAGAAACTTAATCATTTCTAGCGTGGTTAATTTATGATTGTTAATTTAGTATTACATAATGGAAAATTAAATATTGGAAGGTAGCATGGCGAATGAAAAGTTTATCTATCAATTGTTGAGGAAATAGAATGGATATGAAGGAGTTTATTATTATATATTTTCTTTTCAAATTAGATTGCAATCTCATTAGATGTCTGTGTAAACTTTGGTATTTAATAGATTTTGTTTTCTGAAAAATAATTTGGCAGAACCTTGGCATCACATGGAAATAAGGAGAATAATATTGTTGAAACTCAATCACACATGTGAAGTATTTTATCATAATTGAAGAGAACCAATATTGAATCACAAAATTATAATAATGGTATTTCAATCTAATATCCATATCATCAGGGTTTCAAGTAAACTCTAATGAACTACTTCATTCCGAAGATCGATATGAGGAATGTTGATGGTAATGATCCTATAACATGGATGTTCTAGATGGAGAAATATTTTGATCTATACCAAATGAGATCCCGACAAAAGGTAAATATGACATCCATGTATTTGTAACAAGATTAATTCATATGGTATTAATGGTTTTTTGAAATGAAAATGGATTTTATTATATCCTGGTCCATATTTATAGAGGAACGGATAGAAAATTATGGGGACATTAGAAAGAATACATTATTTAGTCAATTGGTAAATCTTCAAAAAATAATCCAATTACAGACATTCTCAACAATTCCAAGATTTTAGTCTTAGGGTAGAAAATATTTTAGAGGATAATTTATTAAACCTCTTTACGAGAATTTTAAAGGAAAGAATCCAACATGAGGTGCATCTCTTTGAACGTGAATCCCTAAAAAATGCGTCCAATCTAGCAAGGAAAGTTGAAAGTCAAAATATGGATATGTTGATAGGCAAAAAAATTCCTCTACCAACAAAGGGAAAATTACTTGATCATAGGTCCCAATTAGACTTGCTCTCATTTGGGATGGTAATTTCTTAGTGATATATGCATTCGGTTAACCACTAAAATAGATAAAAACTAACTATTGTTTATAATCTAATCTATTGGAAAATATTCTATAATAACAACATAAATTTGTTTAAACTATGGTTATCCTAAACTATTTGTAACTATCCTAGTTAAGATTAAAAATTAAATGTATTAGGTACTAGATAAAATAATAGCCTAACAAGTTTAGAGAAAAAACTCTTAAACTAAAATAGACTATAAAACCACACACATACACATAATATTTTTAAATAAAAATTATTCACAAAACAATATACGCACCCATATACCTGAATATGAAAATAATTCATAATTCAAACATATTAACGAAAGGAATTTTAATGAAAAATGAATAAATAGTAAATTGAATAAACTCACAAAAAATCATCAAAAGTTTATAATTTTTCAATATTATTTTCAAATTTGATATTAGTATCAAGCCTTGATTACAAAATTTCTCCGCCTATTTTACTTAAAAAGAATCCCCTTTTATATTTTTTTTAAAGGTTACAACCATATTCTTTTTTCTATTCATGCTTTGATAATATTTCCTAAAACAATTAGAAAACCCTATCGACATTTTCATATCAAGAAGATGAAACACATTCTCTCTTTTGGATTGTGCATAATTGTCACATTATTATGCCTTTTATTACAATTTGGTTGTGCTTATATGCAAAATCCTCACACTAATTTAATATATCACATGCCACCTATATCAATTTTAAAACAAAATTGATATATAAATAGGAATACAATTGATAAGTAGCAAATATGAAATCCTATCACTTAATCGATTATCAAATAGATAACTTTTTTATTAGAAAAAATATTGTTATTTAAGAAGAAGAAATTGTTCCCTAGATATTATATATATTTCTAGCTTTCTAGTGAGCCATCTCATGCTAAATTCAGGCACCATAAACTCGATATATGGCTTATTGAATCAAGTGCTCAACGATTGTCAATTTTCTTTTCAAATGTCTCGATCATTGATCTGTAGGTTTAATTTTTTATACTACATGCATTGTGGGAAAGCATTCTAATGTATTTAAATATTTTTTACCTACCCATATTATTTGTGTGCGAAGTTGAGGAAGCTACGAAACCTTGATCATCCTATTTGTATAGTATAACATTTTATCCGCTACATCACCATTACATTGTACTAACTAGTTCATGTCATACTTTGTCAATCTAAGTGTCCTAATCATAAAATTCCATGTGTCCTGCATATGAGTGGTTCAGTCAAACATTGGAATATTTGACAATCCAGACATCCAAATATCTAGAAAAATCCAAAAATCATGATAAACATAAATCATGGATTCAGATGCTATGTAGGATATTCATGTAGGATAGACACATGTGGTGAGATGACATCATTAAGCATACATATATTTGAAGAAATCCATACCAAGATATTTGAAAACCCATATTTGAATATCAAAAAATCTGGAAAAACCTAAGCATTATCATAAACATAAGTCCTTGATCTAGATGCCATGTGGGATAACCACATGGGATTCCACTTAAGATAGAGGTAAGCATTGTTGGATTAATGTGTTAACATGACATAATAGGTGTAAGTTGAGAGGGAATCATGATATGACAAGTAAGAAAGTCTATATATTTGGATATTTGAAAAGCCACTAGATATAAAGATCCAAAAAGATGCTAGATATGGAAATCCAAAAAGCTAAATTTGGGTATCGAAGAATTTCGAAAAATGTAAATTGTCACCATAAAAGAAAAAACTAGATCTAAATAATATGTAGGAAAATCTAGGTCATATACCACACAAGATGGAGGAGTGAGTTGATAGGATGTTGCAGAGGTAGTAAGAGGAAATCCATGGATCCAGATGTTGAGTGGTAAGTAAAAAATTAGGATACCAAATAGTAGGACATGATTGGGTCACATTTCAATAAAAGAGAGACCAGGATGCTAAACCATCTTATACATGTGAATCCAAGACATATACCACATGAATCATGATAAGACACATGTATCATTACAATTCCACCCATGAAGTTTATAGTTCCACATTTAGAATTTGATTTTTTTGAAAAATGGCACTTTAAAGTAAATTTTTAATTTCCAAATATCTAGACTTTATCAGTCAATGGAAAAGAATCTAAATTTAGACAAAAATAGCAAAAACTTGAAATTTGCATGGTGAAAGTGACAAATCCAACCATTCTTCTTCTATTTATTGACAAAACATTTCATGAGTAAATTTATATATTATGTTTCAAACATCTACATATTTGAAAATCAAGATATTTAGATTCTATTTGTTGATGAAAATGATCCCCAAGTTAAGATATCATTTAAATGACATCAAATTATACGAGTTTTCATTAAATGCACAAATAAATGTTTTAGCATATTCAAATGAAATTTTATTTCTAATGTAATTTAGGTTTTCCCCATTGATGCACATATTAAGCATATAACCCGTCAATAAATTTGGGTTTCCACCTGACAACATGTATGAAATTTGGGGTTTCCACCTAATAGCATGTATGAAAATTGGGGTTTCCATTGTCATAAAAAGCATATGAGAAACCAAAAATCATTATGGTGAAGCTTCTCTACTATAACACTAAATTTATTCAATCCATTATTATACAAGAAGAAATGAAAGATAGGAATAAAATTAGGACTATTAAAAACATCTATGGTACCCCAAGGATGACCCCTATGTGTATTGTACATATCATAATTAGGGTGGTGATCCATGAAATACTTTGGGGCTTGCATACCCATGTATATATGTGTTTTGAGGATAAAGTGCTTGTGTAGTTATAGGTTTATGAGCCGATAAAAGGTGAAAGAGCCTAGCCTTTTAAATATGTAATCACATGCATACTGATATAATACATCATTGTTGTAGACCAACAAGAATGTATGGGGGGATATGACTCCACGAGCAAAAAGGGAGCTAAGGGATAAGCGATGGGGGGATTAATTCTATGGCTTACCCATTATTAAACTATACCTAAAGTTAAAAGTGATATTTAATTATCCTAAGTCTATAAAATGACTTCATGAAGCACCATTTGTCAAAAAGGGCACATGCATATAAACAAGGGAATTTTATTGTTATTTGGGGAATTATGATCATTATGATAATTCCAAAAAGGAACTTGAATGATTAATGGAATTTTTTATGGAGGAAGAAGGGTATGACCCAATGATTTCCTATCCTATTAATCCTAGGTGGATTGTGGTATGAGGATAGGTTTCCCTAGTGTGAGGCCATTAAAGTTCCTAGATACACATGAGGGAAGTTGGAAATCCTTGAATCCACAAGGCTTTAAGACATCCCTAGTCAACCTGAGCTGGTGTAACACTACCTCTCACCCCCTTAGAAAACCCAAGCCGAATGGGAGGTGTTACTTTGCTTTAACACAAACTTCCAAGGTCTCACTATGGAAATGTGGTTGCAAAATTCTTCAATGTTCAACCTCCTCGAAACTAAAAAAAACTAATGCCACCATTGCATTTGGATCATTGAGATATTTTTGACGATACAAAATTTATCTCAATTCACTTGTAGATCAAAATTTATGGCCATTTGAAGCTAGGCCCCTTTATAATTGTGCCATATCAGCACCGCGACCATGTGGTGCTCACTGTATGGCTCATGTGGCTTGCCTTATTAGTAGTGAAACCCATGTGGCATGCCACATCGTCCTAGGCCTTGCCATAACACTGCGACCTTCCCTCCATGACTTCGTGCTAAAGCCTTGGTGTTACCCTTCCAAACTATGGGGTGTGATAGACATTGGTTGACATGAATTGATGGGAGTCTTTCCATCCCCCGGCTCCATAAACTATGACCTTCCATTCTCAACACGCACTTTGAACTCTTGTGGTACCATGGTCCTATGATACCAATATCCTCGTCAAGTGCTAGGGGAATTTCCTCATCTCACAATCGCATTAACCTCATCCTCCTCTATACAATGCACCTCTTGCTCCTATCAAGGTCCACAGTCCTGCGGTGACATCATGCAGGTGTCATGTTGATGTAATCCCATAGTGACATCCAGTTAATATTATGATGAAAAGTCCTACTATCTAGTGCCAAAAAAAATCCCATTTCCCTGATCTAGTTAATTGCAAGTTGGATTATGAATGAGCACTTTGAACCTCTAGGGGTAGGCTAATCTGCATTGTAATATTTCTTATAGATAGCCACCCCTGAGCTATAATAGAGCCTACCTAGGGTAAATATCAAAGGAATATGTTATAAATAGTCAATAAACCACCCACGAGTCCAAGGATTGTGAATCCTCCTCCTTAAAAACAACTCATTGTTACATTCTATGCCGTAGTCAAGCATACCTGCATACAAAATGACCCCTGCCTTCTATTTTCTGTAGTATGTGCATGTGCTCCACTTCCAACATGACCTCTTCGCCTTGATATCATCCCCTTATGATCTGAATATGGAGTAGGTGTCTTCTTCTTCTTCTCCACAATCAAACAAAATAAAAATAGGACCGTTTTGACATTTTGCAGGGTTAAATGGGTCTTGCCACAAAATAGGTTTTCCTAGTGTCTCTTCAAAACACGAGTTAGTCTTCATATGTAAAATTAACATAAGAACACATAGCTCATACAATCATAATGAATATAATAACAAAATATTTTTTTACGGAGTTCACCCCTCTTGGGCTACATCTCCAGGCTTGCCGACATAGCTATACCACTCATATATTCAATAGAAAAAGGAATTACATAAATGTTTGCTGATGGAAAAATGTGGATATTACCCCTACAAGGTAATGTTCTCCTTAAAGAAATCTCAAATACAACAACAAAATAAAGTATCTCCTACAAATATTCCATACTCCAACTGAAATGAGCTAAAATGAGCATGTGAGCGCTGCAATTCCACATTGAAGCACATAAACAAAACTTTCATCAACATAACATAATGATAAAAGTCAAATTGAGCTAGAACCTGTAAGTAAAAAATATTGCATTAGACTTTTGAAGGTGAAAACACCCCTACAAGGCCTTCTCCATGCTCAAACACCTACTAGAATTGCTTCCAAACCCTCATTGATCCATACACCCTTAGTCTCAAACCTGATACTTATCTATGCTAAAATTAGAAATTAGAGGTCACCAATGGATTTAGAACATCCAAAAACCCCTAAGTGGACTCTTTCTAAGCTCAATTTTGCCAAAAAAATCCAAAATATATGGCTCCCAAACTCCTATATGAGTTTTTATGTTAAATGTCCTACAAATTAGACCAATAGTCTAACTATCCTACAAATCCGCCATGTTTTTTTCTAATCGAGAGACAAGTTCACACTCCCCATATGAAATTTGTTAGAACTTTAATTTTACCACTAACCCTTAATTCTGAAAAATATGGTTACACTGACACATGAGGCCATGTGTTGGGCCTTAACACCCACCCTCGTTGCCCTAGTGCCTAAATCTCCGGAATGTGGTCACATATGGTGCCACAGGTCCAAGGGCTAGGCTAAATTCCCACCCTTCCCGCCGAACCCCAAAATTGTTAGGAGCTGGTCACATGGGTGGTCTAAAGGACTTGGGGCTAGCCCCTAAATTCCACGCCTGACTGTTTAACTCCACCCATCGTTCTCGCCTGTGCCATAGGACCTTGACCTAGGGCCTTTCCCAAGCCCCCTTGCTATGAACATTGATACTCCACTTCAGCCACGGTTATGTGCCATATTGTGTGACCTTGAGCTAGGGATAAGCCCTGAGCCCTCAGATCGTCTTCTTGCGGTTCCATGGGTGCGAGGTGACCAAGGGCCAGGGGTTTAACCCCAACCTCATCCCCAAAGAGATTTCAACAAAAATTTAAATAATGCCTGTGAACTATAATGGTTAAGTCCAGCCAACAACGCATTGGTAAAGTGTTGTGTTGATTACTAAGAGGTCTTGTGTTCGGGCCATAACAAAATTTTAGACAACCCCGAGGTGCCACATGGCAGCCCGTGATTGGGCCACGTGACACCCTATAATTGGTCCAACATATCTTTCAACAACCAACCAAAAACTGACATTTCTAAATCAATCCAGTGAGGCCAAAGGAAAGATTTTCATTGGCTTGAAAAATAGAGTCAACCTGCCCAGTCATCGTATGGATTGCCTAGTCAGCAGTCTTGGACTTCAACCTAATTTTTTTTCCCTGTTTGGTAAAATGACCAAAACACGATATCTGGAGCATACAGTGTCATATTGAGGTGAAACAAACATTGTTAGATTAAAAAAAAAAAAAAGAGAAATTCAACTTCATGTTGGTTTTAATAATTTATGTGAAATTTCATTTTTGAGCTAAAAATTGATCACCTGATCACACCTCCCCACTAGGAACTTTTGGACTCGAAAAGTTTACTTCCCTAGTCAATATAATGAGACTGAAACTCAAAAACACCCAAAAACGCAATCCAAAATTCTTACTTTTCAATTGGTGCCCTTCAATCCCTAATCAAGGCACTTCACCTATCTTCTTCATGAAGACATATTTTCCTGTTAAGAATTGAGCCAACATTCTTATCGTTGATGTAGAGAAAAATACTGATGAGTGGCATCTGAACATTATCTTTAATCTCATCTTTTCATGACTAAAAAACACTTCATCTTGAAGTTAAACTGTTGAAGCCAAACTTAACTCCATCTTGGAATTCAGAAGCAACATAAAATTTCTTTAACATCTTCAAATTGAGCTTGTACATACAAAGTACACTGCTACAAAATTTTCAATGATATAATTGGCCTTGCCTACAAAACTTATTCATCTTGGAATTATTGAAAATAAATATTCTGTTCACACAAGTTTCATATTGAATACTTGCATCAATGAACACATGACAAACTTGTAGACAACTTTGAACGACAATCTTATACATTCACAAAAAGTCCTTGAACATGTGGACTTGTAAACTAGCCAATACATACATCAATGAAAAACACATACTTGTTGAACATAGTGAAAATGATTGTTCACTTTACAAAAGTACCTAAACAAACAACAAGTAATTACAAAATTTACTAAGCAACTTTACAATAAGTCTACCCAATCTTTGCCTCTCCCAGGCCTATGGGTTCTCTTTCTGCATCATCTTTGCCTTGAAGTTTGCTTAGGATTGTTGTGAGTCCTCTTTGCCATCTCTTGCTTCTCTTGCATTATGTTGCACAATCTCTTTTCCTTTCTTTGAACAAAGCTCTAGATGTAACTTCTAACATCATTCAGTGCCATTCTCAGGCATCTTGCAATGGGTACATAAGAACTTTCTCTTGTTTTCTGACATAGAAGTTCTCTCATGCGAAGGAGAGTCATTATGCTTGATGCCTAGAATCCGATCCATTCTTTTAACCATTATCCTATGTTGCTCGCATACAACCATGCAATGGTAAAATCTCTGTTTGAACCTTATCTCATATGCCTCAAAGCCTTGAGGTAGCTCTAGGTACGCTCCTTCCATATAAACATCATGGAGGAATCCAACTTTACAAACATTTGATAATAGTGCATTCAAAAATAGGTGGTAGGATCTCATCATATCCTTATTTCTTTGAGGGAATATTTCTCATCATAGTTTGAACCATATTATGGAAGCATCAGATACTGCTACATCTTGGTCATCTAGAATAGTCCTTGCATGAAGGACATATCACTCTCAACATCATATCAAAATATTGCACTCAATCTACTCCCTCTGAATAGGAGGCTTCTTCAATCATAGTTATCAATGAAAGAGACTGCAACCCTTCCATCGAGATCTTGAGATCTTGTCCATTTCATGTGTCATTCAATTCATGGGATGTCTCCACATCTTCCTCAATTTCGATATAGAGGACTTAGTTATCATATTCATTAGATATACCTGTGACCAAAGAACAAGAGAAAGAGCAATAATAGGTAAGTAAATAATCATAATGAAAGTGTACCTAGTGATGAGGCAAGACTATGGAGCTAATCGTTCCTACACTATGCTACATCTTGATGCTCCTAATAAAGGATATCATCCTTATCTAAGAAATTTTTGAAAAAAATAAAATATTTGCGCAGGAAGAATCACCAATAATCGAAAAGAGTAAATTCACAAGAATAAAGACACAAAGAAACGACATAAGACTTGAAAGTAATTATCTTTAATTTAGATTGTAGGACGCTCTCAACTCCCTTTGTTAGGTCCCTATAATACTATGATTCCTCCATTACTATTGTCGTTGTATCCCTTATTGTTATTGTTGTGCCCCTATTGTCCTCATATTGTTATTATTGTGCCACATAGAATCCCTCTATTGTTATTTTTGTATCTTTATATTATTATTGTTAGGTCAGCTTGGTTATATTGTGACCCTTTAGACTCCTATATATCGAAAGGAGGTTTTTTCATTTGAATCATCGAAGAATTGTTCATTTGTGTAATGTAAAGGAGGTTGCCCCCTTGAAGAGGCTTATTTCTAAGGCATTGATCTATTTTTTTTTATCTTTTTGTGAGCTGGTTTCATAACATTTGGTATCAGAGCTTTGGATTCTAGGGTTTCGCTGCTCCAAACAAGTCATCGTGGAATTTTCACTATAACTTTTTTTTTTTTTGTGATGTTTCAGGCTAAAAAAAGACCCATTTGAGAAAATATCACACCGAACCTCAAGTCTGAATTTAATATCTTGTCTCGCTATATTTTCAGAGATATGATCTGAGGACGTTAGGGCTTTTGCAAGCTCCAGAATTTCATCTGAAAAAGGTCATCATAGAATTTGCGCTATAAATATTTCGCTACAAAGTTTCAGAAGCTAAAAAAAAATATTTGAGAAAAAATTGGTTTGAACAACGACTCTAAATTTTAGATCCTCTCTTGCTATATTTTCGGAGATATAATCTGAGGAAGTTAGGGTTTTTTAAGACCCTCGAATTACATTCCAAACAGGTCACCTTGGGAAAATCATCATAACTTTTGCTTTGAGCATCAAATTGAATTTTTATAAGAAGTTTCAGAAAGAGGACGAACTGTAGTTATTTGGGTACCATTTTCAGATCCTAAGGTTGAAATAGTGACCCGCAGCACATCGTACAAGTTCACTCTACTAAACAAGTCTATACTCAGGTCATCGTGGGAGATTTGAGATAACTCTTCATTGGAGAATCCAATCTTGATCAGACTTGCGGAGTTATAAATATTACTCAGTGGGTTACTGCAGGAAGAAATTTCAAACCTTGGAGATCTAAAATTACATAAATATATCAAATTCAATATCAAGCTCCTACAAAGTGAAAAAAATAAGTGTGTAGATTTTTTTTTTTTTTGCATAAGCTTGGTTTGAAAAATTAGTTTGAAGCAATTCAAAGGGCATAGTGAAGCATTATTAACGATAATTGATTCCCCAAAGAAAGAAAATGGAAACACCTAGTAAGCAACCTGAAAGCTCTAGCATGACTAATAAAGAAGAGGAAGAAATACAACATGATATATCAAAATTACAAGACCAAGTGCAACAAATGTCACTCACACAAAAAGTAACAAAATCTAAGATGGATGGTTTAAATAAAGACGTAGAAGCTACGATGGATGGTTTAAAGAAAGGCATGGAAACTAAGATGGATCATTTAAAGAAAGGCGTAGAAGTTAAAATGAATGGTGTGGAAGCTAAGATGGACAATTTGAAGACGGATTTGAAGACAGGCATGGAAGATTTGAATATGGATTTGAAGACAAATTTGACAAAGTTCCTACAAGAAATGCTCACTAATGGTGAAAGGGTAGTAAAGGAAACTCATGATGAGAACAAAATAAATTTTAATCATGATTTCATAGACTCTAACGTTGGATTGAAGAACCACCATGTTCCAAAGATTGATATGAGGAAGTTTGATGGCAAGGATCCTAGAACATGGATACTACAGATGGAGCAATTTTTCGATCTCCATAATGTGAAAAACACACAAAAGGTATGCATCACAACTTTATATTTGGAACCAAATCAGTTTGTATGGTATCGATGGCTTCGCTCTCGTAAAAAAATTGTCACTTGGGCTATTTTTACGGATGAAATGATAGCACATTATGAGGATACAATAAGCAACACTTTTTTTAACCAATTGATAAATCTCAAACAAAAGGGTTCAATGATGGACTGCATTGAGGACTTCCAAAAATTGAATATAAGGGTAAAATATATTCCAGAGGAGTATAGGATTGATGTGTTCATAGGTTCTTTAAAAGATAACATCCAACATGAGGTTTGCCTTTGGGAACCAGATTCACTGGAGAAGGCATTCAAGTTGGCAAGAAAAATGGAAACCAAAATTATGGCAAAAAGGAAGCCTGCCATTCACAATCATAAATATGGAAGTGTTACTACCCCTAGCCATCCACAACCTACAAGGTTGACACCACAACAATTGGAAAAAAAGGAGCAAAAGGGCCTTGTTACAGTTGTGATAGAAAATACACTAAAGGTCATAAGGTGTCGAGAAGAAATTATTTTACATAGATTATGAAGAGGAGGAATAAAAGGAACAAGAAACGTTAAAATAAGAGGATATACACCAAGAATAAACCTTTGAAAAAGAAGAAATGAATCTGACCATATCTTGTAACGCATTGGCTGGAATTACCACTCCTCAAACTATCAAGATAGAAGGGCATATCAATAAGAAAAAGGTAATAGTGTTGATTGATTTGGGAAGTATCCATAATTTTATTCATTGTAAGATAGCCAAGGAATTGAGTTGCTTCCTATATCCAGCACCAGAGTGTCAAGTGATTGTTGCAAGTGGAGGGACCATAAATTGCTCAGGAAAGTGCCATAATATCAAGCTATCCATGGGAGAATATGTATTGAATAGCCCAATGTTTTCCATTACAATGGGTGGCGCTGATGTTGTACTAGGAGTCCAATGGCTACAATCATTGGGTATAATAGCTTTTAATTTTCAAGAACTTTTCATCAAAATTCTCTTCAGAAGGAAAGGAAGTTGAATTAAGGGGTATCACAGGGAAACTGGGAAAGGTAATCAACTCTAACAGAATGACAAAGCTTATAAAGAAATAAAAACAAGGCATAATTGCACAATTATGTTCACTAGAGGTTCCCACATCGAAATCATCCATTTCTCCAGATCTCCAAAAAGTCTTGGACAATCATTCCAAGGTATTTGAGACTCCCAAAGGCCTCCCACCTATTCGTGATCATGATCATGCTATTAATTTGATTCCAGCAAGTGTTCCTCCAAACATCAGGCCTTACAGATATCCCTATGTCCAAAAGAGTGAAACTAAACGTATGGTTGCAAAAATACTAGAGGCCGGTATAACTCAACCTAGTCAAAGTTCTTTCTCTGCTCCTGTAGTATTAGTTCACAAGAAGGATGGATCATGGCGCATGTGTGCAGATTATATGGAGCTCAACAAGCTCACTATTAAAGATAAATTTCCCATTCTTGTCATTGATGAATTATTGGATGAATTGCATGGATCAATTTATTTCACCAAGTTGGATCTTCGTTTAGGATATAATCAAATCAGAATGAAGATTGAAGACATTCCAAAAACAACATTTAGAACTCATGAGGGTCTGTTGGGTCCCTATAATACTAGTGATTACCTCATTACTATTGTAGTTGTACCCCTTATTAATATTGTTGTGCCCCTATTTCCCCCATATAGTTATTTACTGTGCCTCATAGAATCCCTCTATTGTTATTTTGTGGGGTTTATATATTTTTATTGTTAGGTCGGTTGGGTTATATTGTTGACTCCTTATACTCCTATATATAGAAAGGAGGTTTTGTCATTTGTATCATCCAATAATTGTTCATTTATGTAATGTAAAGGAGGTTGCCCCCTCGAAGAGCTGAATTCTAAGGCGTTGATCTATCTTTTCTATCTTTTCTTGAGCTGGTTCATAACATTTGGTATCAGAGCTTTGGATTCTAGGGTTTCGCTGCTCCAAACAGGTCATCATGGAATTTTCATAATAACTTTTTTTATGCGATGTTTCAGAAGCTAAAAACAAAACCCATTTGAGACGACATCGCACTGAATCTCGGGTCCGAATTTCAGAGCGTTTTGTGCTATATTTGCGGAGATATGATCTGAGGAAGTTGGTATTTTTGCAGACTCCTGAATTACATTCCAAACAGGTGACCTAGGGAAAATCATCATAACTTTTTATCTGAAAATTGGATTGAAATTTTGTAAGAAGGTGCAGAAAGAGGATGGACTGTAGTTGCTTTTGTATATTTTTTAGAGCCAAAAGACAAAACAGGGACTCGTGGCACATCGTACAAGTTCGCCCTACTGAACTAGTCCATAATCAGGTCACTGTGGGAGATTTCACATAGCTCTTCCTTGGAGAATCCAATTTGGATCAGATTGGTGGCATTGTAAAGAGGACACAGAGGGATACTGCAGGTCACAATTTCATAATTGGATGATTTGAATGTACAGAGATACATCAGAGGCAATATCGAGCTCCTACAAAGTGAAAAAAGGTGTGTAGATTCTTTTAAATTTTTGCTTAAGATTGGTTTGAAATTTATTCAAAGGGCATAGTAGACCACTATTATCTATAACTAATGCCCCGAGGAAAGAAAATTCAAACACCTAGTAAGGAACCTGAAAGCTCTAGCATGACTCATGAAGAAGAGGAAGAAATGCTACATGATATATCGAAATTACAAGAACAAGTGCAACAAGTGTCACTTGCACAAAAAGCAACAGAATCTAAGATGGATGGTTTAAGGAAAGATGTAGAATCTAAGATGGATGGTTTAAGGAAAGATGTAGAAGCTAAGATGGATTATTTAAAGAAGGGCGTAGAAGCTAAGATGGATGGCATGGAAGCTAAGATGAATGGCATGGATCCTAAGATGAATGGCATGGACGCTAAAATTGATGGCATGGA
>APFE030898933.1:124676-152853 GCA_000404065.3 Pinus taeda
TTATAGGGAGCTCAACAAGCTCACTATTAAAGATAAGTTTCCCATTCCTGTCATTGATGAATTACTGGATGAATTACATGGATCAATTTACTTCACCAAGTTTGATCTTCGTTCAGGATATCATCAAATCATAATGAAGACTGAAGACATTCCAAAAACAACATTTAGAACTCATGAGGGTCATTATGAATTTTTGGTCATGCCTTTTGGCCTTACCAATGCACCTTCTACATTTCAAGGTTGATGAATTCCATTTTCAAACCATTCCTTAGAAAATTTGTGTTAGTATTTTTTGATGATATACTAATCTACAGCAAGTCTTGGAAGGATCATGTTGAACATGTTGACATGGTGCTACAACTATTGGAGGAGAACCAATTATATGCAAAAAGATCCAAATGTTTCTTTGGAGTCCAGGAGGTGGAATATTTGGGTCATATTGTATCTCATGAAGGAGTTAAGGTAGACCCTAGCAAAATTAAAGCCATTAAGGAATGGAAAATCCCCACATCCATAAAGCATCTACGAGGATTTCTCGGGGTTGACAGGGTATTATCGCAAGTTTGTTAAGAATTATGGAAGAATAGCAGCACCTCTAACAACATTATTGAAGAAAGATGCATTTTCATGGACTCCAGAAGCAACAAAGGCCTTCGAACATCTTAAAGAGGCAATGTGCCAAGCACCTGTCTTAGCTACACCGAACTTCACAAAAACCTTTATTGTGGAATGTGATGCTTCAGGAAATGGAATTGGTGCTGTTTTAATGCAAGATGAAAGACCCATTGCTTTTGAAAGTCGTCCAATCAAGGGAAAGTTTTTACACAAAGCTATTTATGAGAAGGAAATGTTGGCAATACTCCATGCACTTAAGAAATGGCAACCCTACCTAATGGGAAGACACTTCAAGGTAAAAACGGATCATGATAGCCTTAAATACTTTTTAGAACAAAGATTATCCTCTGAAGAGCAACAAAAGTGGGTCACAAAGATGTTGGGTTATGACTTTGAAATCATCTACAAAAAAGGGAAGCAAAATGTGGTGGCAGATGCACTCTCAAGAAAGGATGAGAAAGTGGAAGCATTGTTGTGCGCTATTTCTATTATCCAACCAGATTGGATAAACAAAGCAAGGGATGAATGGAAGAATGACGAGGAAGTGTGGGCACTCATTCAAAAGATACAACAAGATCCTAGTACATTTGATACATTTAGTTGGAAACATGATTCATTATGGTACAAGGATCGGTTATACCCATGTAAGAATTCCCAACTCAAACAAAAGATTCTTAGGGAATTGCACACCTCTCCCTTAGTAGGGCACTCGATATTTCTAAAAACCTACCATAGGGTAAAGAAGAATTTTTTTTTGGGATGGCCTTAAATCGGATATTAAGTTTGTGGTGGAATGTTTGGTTTGCTAACAAAATAAAGTTGAAACAATTAAGATCCCAGGACTATTACAACCATTATCCATTCCAAGCCAACGTTGGGAGGAGGTTTCAATGGATTTTATCACAGGTTTACCCAAGTTTGAAGGAAGGAGTGTTATCATGGTGGTAGTTGACAGACTTACCAAGTATTCACACTTTGGTTCATTATCTCATCCATTTAAAGCGAGTACAGTTTCTACTGCATTTATGGAAACAATTCAAAAGCTATATGGAAACCCAAAGATTATTGTAAATGACAAAGATCCCATTTTCACTGGAAATTTTTGGACATAATTATTTTCTTGTCTTGGTACTCAGTTAGCTCATATCTCATCTTATCATCCTCAATCTAATGGGCAAACTGAGATAGTAAACAAATTTTTGGAAGGATATCTTTGTTGCTTTGTATCTAATAAATAGACACAATGGGTCAAATGGTTGCCTCTGTCTCAATGGTGGTATAACACTTCCTTCCATACTGCAACAAAAATGACCCCATTTATGGCACTTAATGGATATCATCCACCATCCATCACATCATATTTAAGATCAAATTCTAAGGTTCAAGCAGTGGAAGATCACATCGAGCATCAGCAACAAGTTCTCCAAATCTTAAAGGATAACCTCACCTTAGCGCAGAATAGAATGAAACAGCAGGCAGATCAACATCGTAGTGAAATAAGTTTTGATGTAGGTGATTGGGTATTCCTATGGTTACAACATATAAACAAATGTCCCTCAAGCAAGCTAAGAAGGATAATAAATTATCACCAAAGTATTATGGTCTGTACAAGGTGTTGCAAAAGAAAGGTACTATAGCGTACAAATTGGAGCTTCCTACATCCTCCCAAGTGCACCCAATTTTCGATGTTTCATGCTTAAAGAAGGTTATAGGTGACAAGCTTCCAGTTCAAACAATATTTCCAGAACTTGATAAGGAAGGAAAAATCATATTAGAACCTGAAGAAGTCAAAGAGACAAGAACTTGACAGCTACGAAATCAATCAATTTCAAAATATCTCATCAAGTGGAAGAACTTACCTATTGAAGATTCCACATGGGAGGATGAGAATTTTATACAAAAGCATCCGAAACTACTCAAGCATTGAGGACAACACTTTTTTGAAGAAGAGGGGCATGTTATGTTCCTATATTACTAGTTATTCCCCCATTACTATTGTTGTTGTATCCCTTATTGTTATTGTTGTCCCCATATTGTTATTATTCTACCCCATAGAATCCCTCTATTGTTATTTTTGTGCCTTTATATTATTATTGTTAGGTTGGATTGGTTATATTGTGACCCCTTAGACTCCTATATATAGAAAGGAGGTTTTGTCATTTGAATCATCGAAGAATTGTTCATTTGTGTAATGTAAAGGAAGTTGCCCCCTTGAAGAGGCTTATTTCTAAGGCATTGATCTATTTTTTCTATCTTTTTGTGAGTTGGTTTCATAACACCCACTTGATCCTATATCCCTCTTAGCCAGGAGACACTATTACTCATCAATCATTTATCAATGTTGTCTTCAGAAGAAATGCATCCTCTTGAGCATCACTTGTAACCTTTATCTCTTTCATAGGCAACTAGAACCAACCCTCAATGTATACGATGACCATTGAATCTGCAACCTACCCTTTTCCTAGGGTTTCTCTAAATATATCATGGGATATTTGAATGACTCAAAAGGATTCTTGTTTATCACATAATGAAAATTTCTAAATCATAATCGGCCCCTTTTCATATCAAGTCCACTCCTAAGGTTGATCCAATCCCTATCTTTTGTATGCAAAGGAAAAGGCTTCCTAGCGTTTCCTTCAAACCCTAACATTCTTTTCAGTCTCCTCCATCTTCATCCCTTTCACTGTGCTTGACCATAAAATCTATCATAGGTGTCTTCATGGGGGGTGATCTGAATGACTTTTCTATAGCCCAACTCTAATACCATGTTAATTTTTCTTAGGGATAGATTGTTCTTTATTGTAGATAATTACATTTAAACATTTTCAATATTTACTTATTATCTTCACCCCATAACATCATTATCAATATTATAAATTATGTAGAGAGAACAATAAACAACAGAAGAAAAGCATGGAAAATAGGAATACCAGGATTTTGTTAGAGACCAGGGTAAAACCCCACAAGGAGGAAAACCTAGAATTCAATTCTTCTTCTATTAGATTTTTATTATTTTTTCAACTAAGAAAGAAAGTACAATGAGATTCATCAATCATAACATGCCTCCTAGGGCCAACCCAAGTCAGTTCACAACTATGTTTGTGAATTGACATCGGATAATCCAAGAAAGCTTATGTTATATCACTATTGCAAGAAACAATATCATCACCAAGCATTGTCACATCTGCCTGAATATATCAAGTATATCATACTATCAAGGAGATGAGCCATTCATCACTTTTGTATCAAAGTCACAGTCATATTGAAGGTATTGCCTCAAAAATAACAATTACACCAAGCCACTTCCATAACATCAACGTCCAAGCCATATCCTATCATTGTGATACATCAAAAATGTCTGTCATCTCTAATTTATAATGTCACTGACATACATACAATAAGAGATTCTACTATATATGTTATAAGAATCAATGTTATATATCATAAGGGTGTTTTCCATGTCATACATAATGTCTTCCATGTCATATATACTATATTCCATGTCATACATACTATCTTCCATATCATACATATTATTTGCCATGTCATACATACCAAGGGGGTCTGCCATGTCATACATACCATAAAGGTGTTTTCCATGTTATATATGTTGTATTCCATGTCATACATAATATCTGCAATGTCATATATATATTGTATTCCATGTGATACATACTAAATTTAATCATGGAAACTTTGCAATATAAATATATATAATTCATCCTTAATGAAGGTCATTATAAGAGAAAACTATTAATACTGCTAGGTTTCTACTGTAATATGTGAGTGAGGCATAGATCGAACCATAGGGTTAATGACATGAACCATATGTCATGATAGTGTTAGATAGATAATAAGACATACATTACTTGTGATGCAAGCCCTATATAGAGTGTTCCCATAAAAACATTGCAAATCTACCTGAAGGGTGAAGCCATATAAGAGAGTGATCCTACCTATAAATAGATGCCATATAAAGGAAATAAAACCAATGATAGACATAGATAGATGAAGCTAATATGTAGAAGGAGCCACACTAAGCATGGCACATAAGTCACATAAATCGAACCAATGGAAACACACTGCAAGCTTAAATAGTGCGACCCTTAGCAAGAACTGAAAGCCACTTATATAAATAGTGTGAGCCATGAGGGTATAGATCGAGTTACAAAAAATGTCCATTGAATAATTTCAAAGAAAAATCATAAATAATTTATGATACCACATAACCATAATTAATATGTGTGCCATTAAGTCTGTGAACATTACAATGCGCGCCATTCCATGTCGAGCCTCAAAATCTAGGAACCATTCGATTAATTCAGAGATGATCATTGAGTCTACACAAGTTTCTAATTATATATAATTTGATGGTGTCTTCTTTTGGGAGGTCGACATTTAATTTGGAAGGAAAATTCTTAAATTAAAATTTTCTCCTTTAAACATATATATTTTATGTGCATTAATGGATGCTTTCCCGAATCGATTTTCCACAATAATAAATCCAATTTCGAATTTTCTTTTTTCTATTAAATTCCATTTTTGACCAATATTAATCTCCTTTAGGAATTTTGATGGGGCATATGGGATCCTAAGGGAAATTCATCCCATAGCTTCCCAAATTTCAACACCCATGAGGAATGAACCCATCAAAGGGTGTTAGCTTCCTCTTTAAGGCACACAAGTGCAATTTTTAAAGCGGACCTAAAATATTCTTTAATAACAAAAAAGTATATTCAATGTATGATTATCCTTAATTGTTTTTAATTGTCATGGTTAGGAGAATAAATTAATCATATTAGGTAGAGGATAAAATAATACCCTATCAAGTTTATAGAAATAATTTTTTAATTCAAATGGATTGTAAAAGAATATGGATATAGCAATTTTATATAAAGAATTATTCATAAAACAATATACATACTCTTATACCCAATATGAAATCATTTGATCAATTCAAACAAATTCAAAAATAATATTTCTCACGAAAATTTAATAAACAATAAATTGTAAAAACTCACATAAATGCTTGCATACAATTTTATATTCATATAAGTCCAAATTCATAAAAAAATTATTCTCTTTAATGTTATCCTCAAAATTGATAAAAGTATAAAGGATTGATTATAAAGTTTCCTTCCTTTTGTTTTGAAAGAGATAGATATAGGTTTATATTAACAAAATCTGGATTATGGGCCAGAACCCTTACATACTCTTTCTGATTTCAAATAGTGCAAGTATTCACTAGACCATACAAAATTTATGCTAGCTCTAAGGCTACATTTCTTCCATGGGATAAATATGTATTTTCTTATAAATCTATAAAAAACCCCTAAAACTGGGATGTATTTACAATGCAACATATAACACTAGGATGGCTCGAGGAAAAAAAACTGAACTAACCAGAGAAAACCCATCAACAATGGTCGTTTCTGGGAGTGTTGTTCCTTCACAGGTGATAAGTCTTTTTTTCAGGAGTGAAACTAGAGCCAATGCCACCATTATCAACCTGTGCATTACCAACCATGGAATTATCAAGAGTAGTTATGAGCAATGAGAGCTGTGACTTCTTGACGAAGTTCATTTAAAGAAATTTCCAACCCAGAAGCCTAAGTAATTTAGCCTCCATGAGAATTTAAGAGGAATGATATTGTCTTTTGGACATGTCATCTTGTTGTTGTCTAGCCACCCTCAATGCCTCCACTGCATCCAAAAGTTTGTTTTTCAATTGACCAACATCGCTACATTCTGAATGGGATTGAGGATCCACCGTGCTGAAAGAAAACCACTGCACCCATCTCCCAATCACACCAAAAGACTTATTCCACTCCGCAATACCAACTATACATATTTTCTCATGAATGAAATGGCATGTATTTCTCTTTAAAATCGGAATTGAGACACGTCTACAAGCCCATATGAGAAAGTAATTTCAATTATTTCCTAGATTTTTCTAGAGGATGCTGAGAAGAATGGGAAATGAACACACACAACGACACAATTAACTATATCTCATAGTTCAAAGAGGGACACACCAAATCCATATCAGTTTCCAACCAACCTCACATAATATGAAAGAAATGTTGATGTTTCAATAAACATAGGAAGGGAGATAATTAGAGACACATGAGTTTGAGAGAGACACCTAGAGGAAGGATTTTGATCCAGGTGGATATTGGTGGCCACCCACCTATTCCACTTTCCATCCCAACATTATTTCTTTATGTTTCCTTAATTGTAGCACAATTTACTATTTTTGGTATTTTTCCAGGTCCTGAACTTCTGGAGCCGTTTTGAGGCCCTAAACGGTTTTTTTTGGGAAAACGGGAAAAGATGGTAATTATGGCAGGGGTTTGCAGTCGAAAGTTGTAGTCCTTAGGTAAATATTTCTAAACAAGGTATTGTATGCGTCAAACAGAGATCATATGCCCAATTTACAACCCCGAGAAGGTTGTGTACCAACTAACCCCAATGGGGCCCACAAACTTTTGGCGCTTCATCTGCCAAGGTTAGGTTTTTGGATGTTTTGGGTTTTCCCTTATTTATCAATAATAAAAAGGCCTATGAGCCTCATTTTAACAAAATTCAAAGGCATGTATCCACCAAATCTCTTCTTAGAGATAAGATAACATCACCTGAGCTACAATATTTCCATTTTGCATGTAAACATGTTCCAATATTTTGTTATTAATGAATTGAAGTTCAGTTTTTGCTTTAGTTCTATGTTTCTATTTAAATCTACATTTCATTTCATTCCCACATAAATCTAGATTAGTGGTATCAGAGTAGTCTTCTCTTCTCTGTTTTTCTGTGCATGTCCCCAATGAGGTTGGGGTATAAGGCGTTAGGGCTCAAACTGGTTGAACCTTTGCAAGACCAGCCTCTTCGACCCCAATGAACTCCCATGGTGGAAGAAAAGAAAGACGAGGGATCATGAGATCCTTTCAAAATATTTCTCGAAGAAGCCCTCAAGTGAAAAAGGAACACAATCATGGACAAATTTGCCTAGATCCTTCGGTGGATGACCACAAGAAACACATATTCATCTAGAAACCACTCCCTTTAACATACAACTCAACTTTGACATTACCATATTTGAAGGCGAGATAGATGTAGATTCCATAGATAAATGGTTAAATCTGTTGGAAGGAGTTGTTTCAGTTCATGAATTTTGGAATAGGGAAAATATTACTTTTGCACTCCTCAAAGCCAGCCCCCATGTCAAGGATTGGTGGGAAACCTACAATGAGCAGAGGGACGAGAGGGGAACCTCACTATTTTCAGCTGCAACTACTTGGAATTATTTCTGAGACTCCATCAAGGAACAATATTAACCTTCCAGGAGTTATGAATATAAGTACATAAATTGGACCACACTATGGCATGGAAGGGGCCAAGACATGCTAGAGTTCACAAATATTTTTCGTACCATTCATAAGCAATTTCGTATCAAGGATTCCAAGTGACATCTAGTACTCAAGTACTCTGAATTTCTACACAAATACATCTAGGATGAGATGGATCTACTGGACACCTCCTTGCTTAGTGCCACCTATTGATACACTATCAAGATTGAGCAAAAATTTAAATAGAAGAAGAAAGACTTCGCATCTGTGAATTTGAAGCAAGGGAAAGGTGTCCCCAAACTGCAGAACAAAAAAAAAAAAAAAGTGTATAAATCCAAGTCAGAGTGACCTAGGACAACCCACCAAAGCTTCAAGCAAATAGAAACACCACAAAGACAAAGGACACATGAGAGGGGTGTGAGTTCCATAAGAGCCCCACTCACAACATAAGCGAGTGTCGAGAGAAGCAGTCACCGGTGGCTGAGATGAAGGCTTCAAAGTGAGATGCATGTTCCAACTTTGAGTCAAAACCCTACAAGGGGAATGACAAATCGAAGCATATTATTGATGCAGAGACCAGTGCCACCATTTCCACAACCAAGATCTAGAAGATTGAGACCAAATATCCAGAGGAAAAGGTACATCTCTTCCACTTGTAGATGTGGGTGAAGCTATCTTCACTATAATTCATTGTCGACAACCATAGCCAAAAGAACCTCATATCAGCATTGGTCATTAAGAATCTATGCCTATCGACCACACCACACCCACAACCATACACCATTGGGTGGCTCCACCAAGGACGAGATCTTCCCTTCAACCAACAGTGTTGCCTTCCCTACAACATCAAACCCTTCACGAATGAGGTATTGTTTGGCGTTGCTCCTCTTGAAGTTTGTGATGTATTATTAGGCCAATCATACTTATGGAAGCATTGTGTTGTGTATGATTCGAGGGCTCGCACTATTATTATTACTTTGGGTAGTAAGTTATACAAAATACTTGAGGTAGCCTCGCCTACCATAATATTTTTAAGCTTTGATAAGAAATGCAGTAAGATCATCTCCTAGACCAGGAAATTTGTTTTTTTTTTATTCGTTCTCAAAGTAAGGGGAAGGCTATGGCCACATTCATGGCCCCCATGATGGGTTCCACCATGCATCAAAAGCAAGTGGATAAGGTCATGGAAGAATATAGGGACATATTCTCCTTGCCCATAAGGGTACCTTCACACTGTTAGGTCAAACATCCAAACAATCTGACTCTAAGAGCACCTCTACCCAATGGGCAGATATATCACTGATCTATTATGGAAAATGAATAAATAAAATGGTAGATCTAGGAGTTACTACAAAAATGGCACATACGACCAAGTTCCTCACCTTGTGGCAACCCGATTGTACTTGTATCGAAGAAGGATGGGACCTGGAGACTCTGCATTGATTATGGGGTACTATATAAAATCATTTTCAAGAATAGGTATCCAATCCCATAGATTGATGACCTTCTTAACTAGCTCAAAAGGGCCAAGTATTTCAAATTGATTTAAATTTTGGTTATCACCAAGTTGCAATAGAACCCAAGGATGTATGGAAGACCACCTTCAAATCTAAGGAGGGCCTTTTTGAGTGGTTGGTCATGCCTTTTGGGTTGATAAATGCCCATCCAACTTTTATGAGGTTGATGAATGACATCTTGCAGCCCTTTACCAACTTGTTCTGAAATCCTCATCTTCAACAAGAGTTGGTGAGAGAACTTGCAACACATTCGGTGTTATCACCAAAAAAGGATCACCTAGCCATTTCTAACTAGGTGGATCGAAATACACCATGTAGGATTAATTTTACCATAGTAAAATCACTTTCACAATGGGAAATAATTTAGTAAATCATTTTTATTAAATTATTTTCTGATTAAAATTAAAAATTCCCATGAAAATAATTAGATAAATTGTTATTTATTTAATTTTCTCTAGTAATAATTATTAAATCATTGTTTGATAATTATTCCTTGTCACATTTGAATAAATCCCGTACGAATAATTAAATAAATCATTATTTATTTATTATTCCTTAATTCCATGATTGGAATAATTGTTAAATCACTATTTAATAATTATTTCAATTTCACACCATTCTTAATCCTCGCAAAATAATTAATAAATCATTTTATTTGTTAATTATTTCTAAATAAATATATTTGACCCTTTTTAATATCTTTTCCCTCTCCAAAAAATATAATAAAGTATTCCTAACGATTAGATCTTGATTTGGACAATATTATTTTATTATTCTCCATTTTTGAGATTAACTCAATAGTTTTTTATATATAGGAGGGTTTCCATTCATTCTTCATGATGATCATTATCATCATCACCATTATTGTCTCTTTTCACTTGAGCTCCCATTTGAGTTCTCCACATTGTTTTGGGTTTTTCACACATTGAGAGATAGAATCGATTATCGAATCATCAAGGACATCAAAGGGCCCATCCCAAGGAGGGGGATTTGTAGACCCTTTTTGTAGATATCCTTCACTAGGTGTTATCAATAAAAGACTTATTCATTTTAAAAGTCTTTCCATTTGGGTTATAACATTGGATATATACATTGTTGTTTGTTATTTTGGATCATATATGTTATTTTGTTGCATGTTTTTCTAATTTTATTGCACATCTAAAGCGTAAGAAGCCAAAATTTGTTGTTAGGGTCACGTGTCACCTAGTGACTTAATTGGAACATTTTTGGTACACCTTTCAAGAAATTTCATACTAACAAATAGCAAATCGACTAGGGATTTAACTAGATTTGTCATCCAACAAATAGCGACTCCACTGGTGTAATAAATCAGTTATTGGGTGACTGAACTTTCAGTAAATTTTCAAGGTTTTCTACAACTATTTATAGCCTCTCAATTTCTATTTACAATGTTCTTTCCTTTTTTGTCAAATTTTCAGATTCGGGTGGTTTTCTAGTTGTTTCTGCAAGTCACAAGTACCAATCGAGCAGGAGACAACAAAAGTTGTGTGAGGTTTGGCAACCGAGAGCCCTGAGAGAAAAATGCACTTTTCAGCCCCAAATCTATGTTCCAGAGCACATTTTGGCCCAATAACTGTGTTTTCCACTGTTTCCAGGTCAGGACATTCATTGTAAAAAATTCTGAGAATGTTTTAGAATTTTTTTAGACTTGTCAAGAGTGTTGTGTGTAGACTAGGAAGGGTTTCTTATCTCTATTTCAGTCTCCCATAGGCCTATATTCTCTTAGTTTTTCTCTTTGAGGAAGGAAAAATCCCCCTAGAGTTTAGAGTACACCTCCACATTGTTAGGAAGAGATTGGATGGGTGAGGAATCTAGGGTTCAACATTTTCAGCCATTGATTTCCAAATTCTAATCCTTTACTTTACAACACTTGTGGATATGTTTATTTCACCTTTTATCCCTATAGAGGTTGGGTTTTTCCTTTCCCCCTTAGGATCCCCTTGAAAATCCTAGATTTTGGAGCTTCATACCTATTCTTTGCATCATTTGTCACCTCTGATTTTTGCTTTGCGTCTGCACCATTTATAGTAGATTAGTGCCTCTTGATCTCAGTCCTTTTGACATTAGGTATTTTAGGATTTTTATGTGTCTTTGAGTAGATTGTTTTCCTTCTCCTGCTTAGCTGCTTGATAGAATTTTTGGAGGTTTTGTGTGCTTGACTGGTTGTTTATTTTTCTGTCATTTTCAACATTATTTATAGTATTTCAACACTTTATTTTCAGCAACACATGGCATCATCAAGCATTCTCAATTAACTCATCCACTTGACACATTATTTTCACATACTCACACGCTAAGCGAACGTGAGCTTGGTTAACACCGCCAAGCCAAGACTTGAAACACTACACCTTAATAATTCAACATACATATATTAAGCCCACTTGGACACCAAGTCCAAAAAATATTTGTAGTTTAGGTGTAGGGTCAGTGGGATAGGCTTCTACTAATAGCCATCGATCGCTTACATTGAGACATAGTAGTTGACATATTAGGGAGCTTAAAATACTTCACCATTCCACGGTCCAAAGCCAGAGTGCGTCAGAAAAGTGATTTAGAGGAGGTCAGGTTAAGTCATCGTGCGAGCGGTTCTCCTCAGGGCTACCCAACCCATGGTAGGGAATCTTGTGCTTTGGTTGGTCACCAAGAATCTCAAGACTCAACCACCCCCATGGGACCAAGGTAACCCTAGTGTCCAATCTTAGGAAAACACCCTATAGAACTCATTATGGGAAGCAGTTGGTTCTCTACCCTACCTTTCTCTGGACAACTTTGTTTGCAGGGATGAGATTCCAACAAGTAAGAAGTTCTTTAAAAAGCCATCTAAAATAGTAGATTTAGGATTGTTTAAGTATTTAGACCACCTATAGGCTAGAGGTATTTTTCTTTGATAAGACGTATTTTTTTGTATTAGAGTAACATCATTAATATTGTTAGTTTAGACTTGGCACCACTGCACTAGGTGTTTGCTTTCTATTTGTTGCTCTTTTATTCATTTCATCACCCTTTAGTCCTTAGCGTCATCATTGTCTTGACATGGTTGCGCCCCCTAGGAATTTGTCGCAGAGAATTCGAGGCGTTCACCCTCAGTTTTCGTTAAAACATATTAGTCCTCCCCATTGAGTTTGAGTACATCCTCTCGGTCCTCCATCGAATCATCATTTTAACTCTGGTTCTACTTATTCTTCTAGTTCTTCTTTTGATTCTACTTCTTCTCAAGTTCGTACTATCACCATGTCAGGCACCAACATGGGTGCGAGAAACCAAGGTAGTAACTTAGGTACCAACCATGGTAACCCCACAAGAGGAATCTCCACCGGCATGGTCACTCCTCCTCCATTGCTTCTTTTTATGGATGGTTTGAGTCTCCCTGATTTTAGCTAGCTCATCAATGATCCTCTTCTCCACGATACAAATTGGCCAGCTATGCCTACTAAGCTTCCTTTTGACATCCCAAAGTTTGAAGTTAATCCTAAAGAAGATCCCACAAATCATGCTCTCTCATTCCATATGTGGTGTTCATCCAATTATATCACTGAAGACTCGATCTGTCTTCATCTGTTCCAACGTTCTATTACTGGAGTTGTTGTTAAGTGGTGTGTTGATCAACCAAGAGCCACTCATTCCACTTTTGTGACTATTGCCAAAGCTTTTCTTTCCTATTTCCATTTACCTCTCCTTTATGACACTGGTACTGAACTATTGACTTATTTCCGTCAAACTTCCGCCACTTACCTATCTGACCATGTTCAGGAATGGTGTAGAAGGAGGAGCATATGTATAGCTCCTAAATTCGAAGACCACGTCTATATGGATTGCTTCCTTAGATCACTTTTGGCCCCCATTTCTAAAGATGTCGCTTCTCACTTCCCTCAATATGAGGAAGATGTGATCCAAGTAGCCTTGAGATTCGACCTGATCTACGCCTAATCTGGTTATGTTTATACTATCATTCCTGATCTACCTCGACTAGCGCTGCCAATGCACCGAGGGAAATGCATGCCACTGATGATATCATTGGAAAAATTTCACACCCTATAATTCAACCATATGCTCCACCTCCAATCAGTTATGGTCAACCCCAGGGATGGACCAGTTCCTCTTACATCTATCCTTTCCCTAATTTTTCACATGGAAAATCTTATCCAAGTCCTAGCACATCATATGTATATCCCCATCCACATCAAAAGATGAAAGGGCCGGTTTTTTCTCCACCTATTTATCCTAGTGTTGTCTCATATCCTTATTATCGGTATGCACTTCCTAGCGCTCCAGCACCTTCGACACTAGCACCCCATCCCCCCATGCCTCCTCCACCTCTATCACAACAACAACCTCTTCCGCAAGGTAAAGTGTATGCTTAGCAGAGCGACAACCAATCCCACCAACCCCAAGAAGTGGAACAAGGAGAAAGGTAACCAGAACTAGCAATCTCAAGGTAATCAAGGTAGCCAGGGTCCACCACCTAATGCACCTTAGGGAAACCAGCCTAATCCCGCAACCCAGCAACAAGGCATCCAACCCAAGAAAAATAAGGGTCTTTGTATGAACAAGCCTTGTGCATGTTGTAGCCTTTATGGCCATTATACTCATTAGTGTCCCCTTTTACCTCAGATGCATCAAGCATGGGAAGCTCAAGCAACTGCTTCGAGAGGACCACAACCCATAGCTCCTCCTCCTCCTCCTGCTTCATCTCAACCGACTGTGCTTACCAATCCTTTTCCTCATCAAGGATCTATTACTACTCAACCTACACAATTTCATGCATCTCCCCCACCTCCACCACTGGTCACAACGATTATCATATTCTTATGATGAATTCTAATAAGGTCAATACCGAACAAGTCAACCTTCAGACTCGATCATGCCAATATGACAAGCCACCCACTAAGTCAACGACTAAGTCCCAACCCCAAGTTTTCATTGATCCTTTGTTGTCATCCAATGGTACCTTACAGATCCCTCTACCTAAGGTAGAGGTTATCCCCTATATCCCCAAAGGTCCATTACGTTGAAACATTGCTTCTACTAAAGCCATCCATAACTTAGCGTAGTCTCTTGCTGCCATGTCAATGCTGGAAGTCCTCCAGACGTGCCCATCCCAACGAAAATCTCTACTCTCTACTTTTGGTGTTGTTGATACCCATGATGATCATATGATTGTCTTTCACATTGAAAAGTCTGAACATCCTCCCCTACCTACATCCGTTGCATTCCAAGTTCTAGTCTCTATAAGAAATACCATTGTCCAGCGGTGTCTCATAGACAAAGGCGCCTCCACATGTGTGATGGTTGCTAGTGTTTGGAAGCGACTTGGTTCCCCGGTCCTGTCCCCATCCACCATCACTCTCCGTGCTTGGGACAGTCATCCCTCACAACCTCTTGGCTTATATTGCAAATTTCCTATCACTGTTGCCGGTAATACTATCTATGTTAACATTGAAGTCATTGATGCCCCATTAGATACAACATCCTTTTGGGTCATATTTATACCTATGCTATGTCAGTTGTCGCATCTTTAGTTCACCGTAATATGTGCTTCCCTCATAATGGAAAGATCGTCACTATCGATCAAATAACGTACTATGATCCCAAATCTCAAACTTCACCTCAGTCCATTATCTCATCAATGACTAACAATCAGACTATCTCATCCCTCACCAATGTCTATCCTGGTGTCTACAAATATTCCACCTTGATTGGTGCTTATTATGGTCCACCACCTACTCCTTTTGAGCCTAGCTCATCCAATGTTTGCATGCTTTAAGCATCATAGGCTGCTCACAAATGGTTAGGTATGACTCTACAAAAGCCTGCACCTTCGCAACCTCCTATTCCTAACTCAACCCAACATTCTGGTACTACTCCTCAAGGACCATTTCCTTTTGGTGGTATCTCTCCTAATCCCTTTCAGGCCAAAACCATTCTATAGAAATTTCACCTATAGATCAAACTGGTAATGCAATGTACTAAAGCAAAACACATGATCTACTTCTCAACCATAAACACATATAACTGATCAAGAGAAATAATTACACATAACACAGATATATCACTGGGGAAAGCACCAGCATAAAACCCCCAACACTGTATTATCTAATAAGTGGAAATCCTCTTCTGTTTACAAAAAATATTAGCTCAAGAGCTATCTTGTACTTCCTACAATCAAAAGATGAAGATGATAGACTCACTATGCCTCAACATGTAGGCAAGAATCCATCAATCCCCTATTTCCTTGCACAATTTTGATTGGGGTCCAATTCATAACATATGAGCATTGGCCCCAAATCATATCTGCTGTCAACCATAGGTCCAACTACGCAATCCTTGAGGACACTAGTTCCTCATGCATGCAAGGAATATTCCATGGGAAGATCCAAGCATCTGATAGTACATTGTCCCTCATCTGATCTCAACTGGGTCTGTGACAGAACTGACATGCAACAGTTATCCATGAGTGAATCTTCAATTATATAAAATAATAGTTGTCACATGCATGCAAGCATTAACAAACTATATTTTATTATTTTAACAACTTGTTAAAATAATCTAACTGGACTTGACTAGTTAGAACTAAGTCAAATGATTCTCTCATTATAGAACTCATACTTATTCCTTCAATCAGTGGAGGAAATTAAGGATAAATTCCTCAACCAGTGGGACAACTTATATGCATGGTCACAATGACTTCAAATTCGGATTTCTTTAATTGATTAACTCAATTGAATTAATTAATTAATATTTCCAACTGCTATCAATGTAAACTTTGAAACGGAAACTGATACTGTTACCTATTTTGTAGAGATAGCAAAAAAGTGACCTTATTTTGAAAAGGGGTGATGCAGAACACACATGTTTTTTTTAGAGCATAGTTTTTGGCACTATTTTTTTTATGTACATTACGTTTTAGAATGGTACTGATTTTCATGCTGATTTGAAAACGTGGGTATTCTGCATCAGACCCTTTTTTTAAAAGACCTGTTTTTTGGCTTTAAATTTTCTAATGTATAAAATGTAGATAATTATTTTGTAAATTTGATAATTTTTGAAGTGGTTGTTTTCTTCATATTTTCTTGTTTTTTATTTTAATTTTAATTTGTTTTGTAGTGAGGTTTTTATTGTTTTGCATTTTTAAATTAGAAGGTCAATATTTAGAATTTTTGATATTCTACATATTTATACTTCCTTAATTAATTTTTCAATCCACATGAAATAATTGTTTCTAAAAATTAATATTTTTTAACAATGCACATAAATATAACTAAAAAACTACATGTTTCGATAATTTTTTGCTAGAATTGACATGTCAAAATCACAATTTTTATACGAAAAATTTAACTAAAATAATAGTGTTTTTTTATGAATTTCATGTCAAAAAAATAATGATTAACTTAAAAATCAATGCGAAAATCACATATTACAAATATTGAACGCATAACAACCCTAATTGAGTGTTTAGTCTTCTCATAAAATGTCAAAGTCAAAACATTGCAAAGCTTGATTTCTAAGCATAACTTAAATTTAATCAACAATGTCACGTAATCCAAACTCTTCGTCCTCTAGAGTTTCATCATTGTCTTCTTCCACAATATTTTCTGTATCCTTTTGCTCATTTTCCACTTCTAATGGATCTTTGATGTCTGCGAATCTCCCAATGTATGTCTCTCCAAACATTCCATGTAGTGGTGGTTGGGGTTCCTTTGCCTTTTTTGCCACACATGATTCACCCTTTCTTCAACCCAATTTCTTGCATTGCATCTGGAAGAAATTGAAGAGCATTAATTCTTTGCTGAATCAAATTGCACTGTATTGGATATTTTTCAATTACAATGCAATTTCTTCCTTTTTGAAGGCAACATGCTAGTGTTGTACCTAATTATCAAGCACAAAAGAAATAATGAACTAAATTAGTACAATGACATATTAATTAAAAAACATATGAAATTCAATTCATTAATTAATTAACCTGAGCCAGAAATAAATCCAGAACCCATCTCCCTTCTTGACATTGCCTATAATGATAATTATCAATCTGTGGTTTTTGATAAATTTAAACTATCTCCTTTTGCTTCTTTGTCTTCATATGTTAGTTTTCTCACAACAACATCATAAGTTAGTATTTGGCTATGACTCTTTCCGTCTACCTGATTAAAAATCATAGACATATGGCTATCGTCTCTTGCCCAACTATCAATATGAATGAACTCACAATCATTTATAAATTGTTGATCTTCATTTATAAGAAGATTTGACTTTTGCATGTAACATGAAATAATAAAAGTTCAATTAACTTGTACATAAATAAATTTTTCAACATTAATCAAATATACATTTTAAACGTCTTACCATGTAAGCTGCATCCTTGAATTTGTTTTCCCCTTGAAGCTTTACAATATCATTGCCAATTGTGTGTCTGAATGAAATGTCACAAATCTCCATAATGGTGATGACGTGACTTCTACAAATCCCGCAACCACTTTACTAAGAGCTTGATAAGTATAAGGGTCACTATCATAGTCAATGTTTGGAATATTGAAACCTTGGGGAATATCTGCAATGACTAGGGCATAATCCCTTTTAGGTATGAGTTTAGCAATGCCTTCACAGTCTCCTTGTATTACTTGATATTGAATAGTGTCTAGCCCATTCCAAATGAAATGATTAAGACTTGGATCAAGTTGAACATTCTTAATATGTTGCTTCCTCAGTCTTTCGATCTCTATTTTTTCAATAAAGGTTTTGAAACTATCTGGCGCTCCATTATCATCCTTCCTCATCTTTTATAAAATAAACAAATATATGTGTAAGTTATAAATTAAAAATAGTACATAGGTGAATAAAAATGAATGTATAAATCAAGATACCTTTCTAAATGCAAGATAAAAAGCTTTTAATCTTGATGTAGAACTTGAATCTGGATAGTTGCGTACAACATCATCCCAACTATCTTCATTCAACAATATAACCGTTTGTTCTTGAATTTTCATGTAAACTTTGTGACTGCATAGATAAAATAACAAAAAGTTAATATAATGATATGTATAAAAAATACTACCAAGAAAAACATGTTTTATTTAAAATATAATTATAATCTAGAAATAAATAAAAATAATTCAACAAACTTACTTTTGAAATTCTTCAAACATTTCCTCCAATGATAATTCCCCTGACCTCACATGAGATAATATTGTTTTGACAATTTTTTCATCTTTCACTCCTTGCATCGCCCTCCAAGGTGTGATAGTCATATCATCTGGAAGCTGCTTCATTTCAGGAGCTGATCTACTGTTGCTACATATCAATGGCTTAGACTTTTTGACCCTCTGGTTTTTAATGGCAATGTCTTCCCACATGCTAAAAATATCATCCATCAACTTTCAAACATCTCCAGTTCTAAATGCCAATTGGAAAATGTTATCAACACCTCTAAATAAATCACTATTTTTGTTGCCTTTTCCACCTTTTGAATTGGTTTTCTCTTCAATTTGATAGCCTATTTCCATACAACATTCCTTTCGGAAATCTGCAGTAACATTTATCCTATCCCCACCACATTTTTCTTCAAATTCACTATGAATAAATCTAACCCTTTGGATGAAAGTCATAGACATCCTATATTCATTATCTGAATTATGATCCCATGCCACTAACTTTGCTTCTCTATCTGATAAACCAGCATAAATGATACATTTCATTGTTTCAAAACGTGGGTTATTAGGATATTCCTCCATCAATTGTCTTTGAGCTTCTACAGAATGGTTTCCCCCAAGCACATATGGTTTCCCCCAAGCACATAATAATTGTATTCAAAACATTTTGACTTATCAAATGCTTCTTTGTTGGGAACTTGAAGTGGATCAACAAGAAGCACATAACTAACCACATGAGCATATGGATTGTACCTCATCAATGTCTTCAAGTTGTGAACATGCAGATGATGTGGCTTTCTAACTTGATATTGACATTGTCCTTCACTTGCTTTATAGGTTTGTCTAACATTAAGCTGAAATGTACGACCACCATCAATTAAGTTTCTCTTTGTCAAATTATCTCGAATGGCATTTTGTTTTGTTTTGATAATGCCATCCTCTAAATCAGTTCCTGGTGTAATGATTTCTCTGCTTCTTTTTGAAGTTTCACTAGGTTCTTGACTGTTGGTAATAACTGCTTCAAAATCTTCAACTTTACTTTTCTTCGTCATAACATTCCCAACAGATTTATTCTTGGGCATTGTAACTTTTGGTCTTTTATGGCTCTTCTCAATTCCAATGTCATCTTCAGTAATGGTAACATATGCTTCACTGTCAGTTTCAACTTCATCATCCTCAAAAGTAACTTGTTTACCCTTGCTAGATTTATCCACAAGAGGCCTTTTTTTCTAATTCTTTGGATGTAGTTTTGTAGCATCATCAATTACTACATTTTGCTTGTTTTCCATATCTTCTTCTGACACTGAGTAAAAACTGCTGATAACTAAGAACAACGAGGATGGAATGGCCAAGCGATGCTACTCCTGCTAGGGTTCCTACATAAACCCTGTTGCCCTACTCCATTGTGCACACTGTATCCTTGAATCCACCTCTCTGCTGACTCTTTCTCCATGAAACCGCCCTCCGGAGGGGTGGGCACGGCCCCCCCTCCCCCCATCAGTTCCTCTTCTAACAACTCTACGAGTGTAGACACAAATGCCAGTCCCTGCTCCACCCCACTGGCCGCCCATGTTACCAATCCTGCCATCGACAACGCTGGCAACTCTGCTGCAGGCTCTGCGGCTGCTAAAGACAAAGGCATAGACCAGAATGCCTCGGCGTCACAGCCAAAGGTGTCCTCTACTACATGCATCCCCAAGACTTCAAAAAGAACCAAAATAGATCTCCCCAATAACCGAATCAACGACCAAATCCAATATATGAGGGATCATGCACTCATAGGCAAGTTCTTAGGACTCTGGCCTACTGAAAAGGCCTTGCAAGGATGGATCGCTTCCAAATGGAAGCCTAAAGGACAAGTTACCCTGCAGCTTGGTCCCAAAGGCTTCTTCATTGCTATATTCAACTGTCTGGAGGATAGAACTCGTATCTTTGAGGGAGGCTCGTACTTCTTCAACTCTACAGGTCTGTACCTTCGTGACTGGATAAAGAGATTCAATCCAGACAAAGAAGATTTCAACTGGGCTCCAGTATGGATCTGAATGTACTCTCTTCCCTTGGAATAATGGGACGAGGAGACCTTAAAGGACATAGGCAATGGCCTGGGGGTTTTTATCAAAGTTGTTGAGGAAACTAAACACCAAAGATACACCTCCTATGCCAGGATTTGTGTACACATGCATCTGGCCAAAGCACTCACGGACTCGGTAAGTCTATTTCATGACGATTTTGAATGGGTTCAAATAATAGACTACGAGCATGTTCCATTTCATTGCAGGAAATGCCATGAACATGGCCACCTTTTCAGGGATTGCCCACTGAATCTTCAGTCTAAAGCCCCTGTCACTGAGACTAGCAAAGATGCTGAGGGATTCACAAAAGTCACCAGTCGAAGAAAGCATGCCAAGAAATCTCCAGTCGCCCTAGATAATCTCAAGAAACCTGAAACAGGAAATAGCTTCGAAATCCTGACCTCTCAAAATAACTTGGAGGATCACCTTTCTATCCCTCCTTCTTCAGATCCACCTCCTACTTCTCCCCCCCCTCTTCCAAAATCTTCAGCTCTACTCTCAGCCTCCGATCTCACCATCATCCCCACCTTTACCTCCTCTGATAATAAAGATCAAGATACAACCCTTCAAACATCCAACATGGAGATAGATGCAGCTCTAGCTCTCAGTATCCATCAAAAGCCAAACAAGGAAGAACAGAACATACCGATACACATGGATGAGGAACCAGAGAGTGTAGATCTAGGAGATCTGGACATTCTCAGCCTGGAAACAGCGGGTCAACTTAAAGAATTCAGTTCTATACACCCCCCCCCCGAAAAATTGAAAGCCTTGAAGTAGTTTTATCCAGAGCACAGCATAACAAATGTCTTGGTATTCAGGCAGGCAGTCCTTGGGATGGAAAAAAAATACTGAAAGACATGAAGAAACGCGGGTATAAAATAGATCTGCAGAGGACCATTATTATTGGAGAAATGTTGGTGGAATCTGGTAGATTCCCCAAGCTGACCAAGTTTTTCAAATCTCTTCCCTGCTATTCCTCAAGAAGCTCATCTCATGGAACCTGGATGCTTCAGGGGCTTCAGGAGGTCTAGCAATCATGTGGAACCCTCAAGTTCTCTCCCTTCATGATTTTCACACCTCACACTTCTTTATTCAGACAACTTTCCACCTAATCGGGACCAATATCCATGGTCATCTCTCTAATGTGTATTTCCCACAAGATTTGCAAAAAAAGTTGGATCTGCTGGACACTCTCACAGCTCTTAACTCTGTCAGGAGCTTTCCCCTTTGGATTTGTGGTGGTGACTTCAACATCATCACAGCTTTGGAGGAAAAATCAGGAGGAATATCGAGGCTGGAAGGAGACAGCATTGGCTTCAAAGACTTCATCCACAGAAATCAGTTAATGGACCTACATACTTCTAATGGTATGTATACATGGACCAATAAAAGAAGGGGACCATAGCATATAGCCTCCAAGCTGGATCGATTCCTTATGTCGGATAATGCCATTCACCTGGGTGGGGACTTTCATGCCTCCGTCATGCCTCAAGTGGGCTCTGATCACTGGCCCATAATGCTACAGTGGTCGCATCTGGGCTCTAGCTGTAATAGACCTTTTCACTTCCAATCATTTTGGTTTTCACATCCTAACTTCAAAGAAGTAGTTAACAATGCCTGGAAATCCTTCACTCCCCCTGAAGGAGCCAAGATGTTCCAGTTTCAACAAAAGTTAAAACACCTCAAACAAGCTCTCAAATCTTGGAACCGCATTCAGTTTGGTAACATTTTTGACCATCAAAAAGTGCTAGAGCAGCAAATGAATACATTGCAACAGTGTATTGTCTCTGAGGGAAGAACGGAAGACTATGCGCAACAGGAGAAGGCCCTCTTGACCAAGATTGAAGCACGAAGGCAACAAGAAGAGACCCTGTGGCATCAAAAATCCAGGGTCAGATGGCTTAAGGATGGGGAGAAAATTACCAAAATTTTTCATAGGTCTACTATTCAAAGGAGAATGCACAATAACATCGCCTTCATTAATAACCGGCAAGGGGAGCGTCTGGAGGTGCATGAAGAAGTGGAACAGGAATTCAAAGAGTACTTTCAGGACATTCTTCGGGAGCCTCTGGGCTGCAAAAATTAGGCTATTCGATCTATGGCGTAGCATATTCCAAAAATCATCGTGGTGGACCACAACAATATGCTTCTCCAGCCTATCTATATGCAGGAAATGGAGGACGCTATGGCCCAACTTAAGGATGGCAAAGCGCCTGGCCCCGATGGCTTCACAGCTAATTTCTTTCATGCCTTCTGGGAGCATATCAAAATAGAGGTTTGGGAGCTCATGGAAGAATCGTGATCGATGCATTGGATCCTTCCTTCCCTTAACACAACCTTCATAGTGCTAGTTCCTAAAGTGGAAGAATCCAACATGCCTAATAAATATAGGCCCATCGCACTATGTAATATTATCTATAAACTCATATCTAAAGTCATGGCGAACAGGATCAAACCTCTTCTCCCTCTCCTCATTTCGCCAAAGCAGACAGACTATGTAGAAGGGTGCCAGATTCTGGACGATATCATTCTCTCACATGAAGTGATCCATTCACTCAAGATTCTAAAAAAGCCAAGTATGATTCTCAAGTTAGATCGATAAACTCGGCTGGAACTATATTAGTCAAATGTTATTAGCATTTGGCTTCAGTGCTACTTGGACACGTTGGCTTATCAATCTTATCTCCTCCCCCTGTTTCTCCATCCTTCTTAATGGTTCTCCTTCCTCGCCCTTCTATCCCTCCCGAGGTATTCGTCAAGGCAACCCTCTCTCCCCATTCCTTTTTGTTCTCATGGCCGAAGGACCTAGTCACCTACTTCATTCTGCTATCTCTTCACACTCCTTAAAGGGCATCTCTTCATGGTCAACCCCCCATCTCTCACCAATAGTTTGTCGATGACAATATGCTTTTCGGCCGTCCGTCAGTTCAAGAGGCCTCTGCCTTCAAGTCCCTGCTCAATCTCTTCTCAGAAGCTTCTGGCACCACCATCAATGCCTCCAAATCCCAGCTCTTCTTATTCCACACTCCCATTCTCACTCAGAGAAATATAGTCAAGATTTTGGGCTTCCCGATGGCTGTGCTTCCTTCGAAATATCTTGGAGCTCCCCTGTTTGACTCAGCCATCAAACATGCTTCCTGGAGATCCCTCCTTGAAAATTTAGAAACCAGGGTCTCTCGACATTGTTAGCAGGCTTATCCTAATCGAATCCATTCTCCAAGCCATGCCTCTATACTTATTTTCTATATTTGCAGCCCCCAAATGGGTTCTTAAAAGAATTCGCAATCTTCAAAGAACCTTTCTTTGGGGTTCCTCAAGCCTCAACAGAAAATGGGCTCTTGTCAAATGGACTGAGGTTTATCTTCCGAAGTGAGCTGGTGGGCTTGGTCTAAGGGATCCCCTCCACAGTAATAACACCATGGGCGCCTGCATCTGGTGGAACTGGATCTCCAAACCATGCACTCCTTGGGCACGTCTCTGGTGGGACAAATACACTCCAGGCAGTCCACTAGAGGATCTCATCTTCATTAGCACGACCACCCCTTGCTCGTTGATTTGGAATGCGACCAAGCAACATAGTGCCTTTATTCAAGCGCACAGCTTCTGGGAAATCCATTCAGGTACCACAACAAGATTTTGGGAGGACCCTTGGCAACAACTTCCCAAACTCGCCTCTCTCTTCCACAAACCTAAGTGGCAAGCTACTATGCAGCACAATGATCAAATCCATGTCCATCAATTTTGGCAGCAGCAATTCCCTCAAGGTTTTCAACTTTGGAGAGCAGCTGGCACCTGGCAGGCTAACTGGCAGGAGGAAACTTATGAAGAGATCGATGAAGAGCTCAAACTCAGGAAAATTAAACTCTCTAATCAGAAGGACAAAGTCCGATGGGGATATACTGCCAAAGGTATGTTCACTACCAAGGAAGCATACCAACTTCTCTATCAACCCACGCAGATAATAAAGGATCAGCTATGGGATCAGGTTTGGCAACCAAGCATCTGGCCTAAGGTCTCTACTTTCCTCTGGCTACTAAGAAAATAGCGGATCCTCACTTGGGACAATCTACAAAAGCAAGGATTTACTGGGCCTTCCAAATGTCCCAATTGCAATCTTCATACAGAGACCATCTTGCATCTATTGGACACCTGCCCATTAGCAGCTCAACTTTGGGAGAGAACAGCACAGTGCAACAGAAGAACGGGTAGACGTGTGGGAGATATTTTAAACACCATCAAGAACTGGCCTCTGCAACCTTTCCAAAGTCTACTACTCAATTCCCTTTGTAAACTCTTACCGGGCTTTGTCTATTGGATCATCTAGAAGGAGAGAAATAACAGGATCTTTAAATATCACAGTATGCCCCTTGACACCCTGTGGCTACTTCTCAAACAAAACCTTCAAGAAACTCTAGCTCTAAGACACTGGCAAGACTCATATTTGCCAGCTTCACCCCAAGAATGCCTCATTCTGAAAAATTGGAACCTGGACCTCAGATTTTTAGCTCAAGTCAAGCCCAACTCCTCCATCCATATTGATTCTCCCCAATTATGGTCTCCTCCTGCCACCCACTCTTACAAACTGAACTACGACGGAGCTGCTAAGGGCAATCTTGGGTTGGTTGGTTACGGTGGTATGTTCAGAGATGCTATAGGCTCTGCTCTACACATATATCATGGTTTTCTTGGAAGAGACACCAACAACGCTGCCGAACTTGAAGGCTTATGGAAGGGCATTTGTATAGCAGAAATAGAAAATTTCTTCCCTCTAGAGGTTGAAGGGGATTCTCAAATCTTAATAGAGGAAACTATTCGAATTCACTCAGGCACCTCAACAGCAAAGATCACTTCGAGCTGGCGGCTTCTAAGCAAATTGGAACAAATTGAAGAATGGCTCAGGGCACCCCGCAGCATCACCTTCCAGCACATTCGACGAACAACTAACAAGGTAGTAGACAGATTGGCTAATCAAGGCGTCGATCAGCAGCTCCCATTCTTCTCTGGTCCACTGAGCAGTTTTAATGATGCACAACTCAAACAAGACTGCACTCTTCTGGTGCAACAAGATCTATCTCTCCTGGATCCGAGTGTGTAACATGGCTTTCGATACGTGGGCATTTTGGTGGGTTGGCGCATGGCTTATTACCACCGCCATCCGGCCTCGCGTGATGCTAGTAATTAATCCCTCTGCGAATATCTTCAATGCTGAGTTAATGCAGCTCGTCCCTCTATACCAGCTGCAAGCTCATCTATCATGGCACCCCTCCAAGAACGCATTCATGCTCCTCCCCCGCGCTCGTGTTGTTCCCTTGTTGTCGCAGACCCTCGCTCTCGGACTAGCCTAGGGAATTGTTGAGCTTTGAAATGCTATGTTGATTTATTGCTGGGACTTCATGTTTCTCAAAGCCCTTTCTGCATATTCAGTTGTAGCCCATCCTCTGTCTTCCCAATGCTCCTCTGCGTGCTAAAGCTGAGCCCCATTCAGTCCCCCACTGCCTTCACAGTACTGTTGTCTGTTCAGCACCTCCTATTCTTTTCATTATGCCTAGATTGCCCCAAAGAATGAGTTGCAGGAGGGGAAGTTCCTGTGGGCGAGTTACCCGCCAGCCCTCCTACTCCACTTCGGACTCCTCGTCTTATTCCTCAGACTTCTGCGCTGATCGCTATCCCGTTACCAGGAGTGGTCGTGGACGGGGTCGAGGGCAGCATAATTCAACAGCGTGCTCTCATAATTCTCAATCTCACACCGCTCGTTTTTAGTTTCCCTGTACACTCAGTAATTTCTCCTTCTTAGCTTCAGTCACCATTGAGCTTTGAGAGGATACTTTTGGTTTGGTTGTTGTGACACCAGGGGTGACTTTGGAGACGAGGGCGGAAGATAAGTATGGCACTTCTCAGATTGACAACAACCAGAGTAAGGATCTTGGTGGCACTGCAACCCAAGACATGAACATTCAAGCTGGTCCGAGCGTCCCTACTGGTGGTAGTTCTTCAAGCAAAGAGGGCCATCCCTATGAGGATGAAGATCCCTACAAATATGGGTGTCGCATCGTTGAAGAGTCACCTTCCACCTCTCATGAATCTTAATCAAGTCTGCATTCAAGGGTTTTTGATTCTCTGTTGCTCGAAGGTGCTCAATTCCCTCCTATTTTATAGTCTTTATATGCTCTACAATTCTCATGCTCAGACCTTTTTTATAAAGTTAAATTGTCGGTTTCCCCTGCGTGGGCGGCATTCTTTTGACTGTGTCTTTGGGTCTCAGTTATAGTTACAGTTGTTTAAAGGGTCAGATTTCAATTTTGATTTGGGCAGCGCTTCCCTGTTTATTTGTTTAGGCCCAGTCAACCTGTTTTGGTCTTTGAATTACCTCTGGTCAGTCTTCAGTTTCGATATAGGCGTTTTCTGTTTCTCTGAACTAGTCATGGTCATGGTCCTAGAATTTCTTCTGGTCAGTCTTCAACAGGGCTTTTTTGTCAGTGTTCAGCTATGTAATGTGAGCATGTCGCATCTCCGGGCTAGACTTCTCGAGGCCGCTGCCTCTTTGTAAAAATATTTTTGTATCAATATAGGAGTAGACAAATTCAGGAAAAAACAAAAAAAAACAAACAAACAAAACAAAAACAAACAAAACAAAACAAAACAAAAAAACAAAAAACAAAAAAACAAAAAAACAAAAAACTGCTGACAACTTTCATGATATCATGCTCTATAAAATGAATGCCTCCCAACCTAATTGAACAACTTTCAACAAAATTCCGCCAAACAAAAAATCATATGTCAATAAAAAACAAAGTTAAAAAAATATAGCGAGGCACTTTCAAGAACGCAAAATACAAATATAAATAACAATACTTACAATGTTTTGTGTCATCTCATTTACGATTTGTTTACACAACTTTGTAGATACCTCTCTCGTGTCATACAATGAATATGATAGTCGGTATTTAATCCTTTCATGTGACTTGGGAGCTTTTGTAAGTATGTAAACAACTTCAGTGTCCGGTACCAAACACATATCTATGACACTTCCCATCACCTCAAAAATTCCATTATCATTCGGTATATCAATATTTAGATATATATTCACATTTGTGTTTTCTCTTTCTTTCACATACTAGATTCTTGATGGAAATTTCACCTCTTTTGAATTCTTCCAGTCTGAAATCATCTTCTTATCACTTGAGGCACTTGAAAGATTTAACATACCTTTCAATTGTGAGAATTCTTCGTTGAATATGTTGTTGATAGCAATGTAGCTGCTCCACAAATTCATGAGTCTTTCAACGATTTTCAGAAAACCTGGATGTAATGTGAGTAATAGTGATAATGAAATTTTAATATATAAGTGAAATTGCGGACATGTTTTACCGTACCGTTAATGTGAGATAATTTGTTTTAAAATATTATAAAGCGAATATTGTAGAATTGTTTTACAACGGGTTGAATGTGAGATTAAT
>APFE030898940.1:0-19012 GCA_000404065.3 Pinus taeda
CAAAACTACAAATCAAGCCCCCAACAAAGGCAAGGAAAAAGAGATGGAGCAAGAACAGGTACAACAAGGACAGGTTCAGCAACAACAACAGGTATATCAGCCAGAAAAGGAGCAGCTAGGGAAAAAAGAACAAACAGCAGAGGCCCCAATGGTCACTGAGCAGCAGCCAGCACAAATGGTGCCTCCTAGGCAAGAAACAAGAGTTGATGCTTCAGTCCTCGAAACCCCACAAAGAGAGGACATAAGCAGGAAAATGGACAGAGAGACTCCCCTCACTACATCAACAACTCAAGGGGAAAAGAGGCAAAGATTGAACCCCTTTTCAGAGGAAGAAATGCCAATAGGGCAATCTTCGGGCATGGGCCTACCTAGCATGGAGGCCTCAGCAAGTTCCTTCCAGCAGGAACAAGAGAGGGCAGCAGGAGGAGAAGTTAGCTCCTCAAGCCAACAAAGAGCAGGTGAACAGAGCATCAAGCGGCAGTGCAAGGATATTAAGAAGAGAAATGAGCCCATAAGGTTGCAATTATATAATCATTTGTTGAAAATGGCTCCCACCAACCAGCAAAGACTCATGTCTGCTTATGATGTCCATGAGGGCAAAATGATCATGAGCCATTTCATGACAGTCGTGCAGCAGCCACAATCAGCTGCAGATTACATTAGGACCAACCTTGAGGTCCTTGCCAAGGACATCCACCCGATGGATTAGATTGAATTACACAAGAAAACGGGTGAGATGGTATATGCCTCCTTGGCAGACAAAACATTGGTGAACTACAGGCTAGAAAATAGCCTAAATAATACAACTGCACAACTTGAGTTGGAAAGAGCATCCTCTCAAGCAAAAGTCAATAGAATCAAAGCCTTGGAGGACATCATAATAGAGCTTAGGCATGATCCCAAGGATGTCAAAGCTGTGCAGGAGCTGTTGAAGCTAAGGGATGCTGATATGGCAGCATTAAGGAAAATGATCAATATCCCAGCAACTCTTCATCCCCAAACTAAAGAAGTTGCCCAGCTAAGACAGGACAAGGATGCAACAGCTATGCTGGTGTCACTGTATAAACAGCTCATCCAAACACAAGAAAAGTTGGAGGAATCAGAGGCTGCACTTCAGGCAGCATTGCAACAGAAAGAGGCAGGCCAAACTTCACAACCTCCTCCAGAAATAGTCAATCTGGAAGAAGCTCCTCAGACCATTGCCCCTCCCATTCAGCAAACAGAGCAAACAACACCCTCTACCTTAGCACCAAAAACAGAACAGGCTGAAAGTCTTGATATGCAGAAGCTCATGAATGAAATTCAAGTCTTGGAGGCCCAAATGTTAGAGCTGAATCAAGCCAAAGAAACCCTGGCTAAGCTCAATGAAAAATATGATAAATCCAAGCAAAACGTAGCTGAGAGAGAAAGAGAGGTAAAGACTCTCAAAAGGAGGATAAATGAGCTAGAGAAAGAGCTCACACTTGATAAAGTAACAGCTGAGCTCAAGGATGTCCTATGGGCCAATATTGGCCAATCCATCACAGACCAGTGGGAATATATTGAGGCCATTCATGAGCAGATGGGGTTCATTGGAAAAGCACATAGGGAAATCCAAAGAGCAAGGGCATCTCTAGGAAATATGCCTGATGCTGCCACCAGAATGATTAATGTGCTAAATTATAGAACAAGTTCTCAGCTGGTCAAAATGGGAATTGCCAACAAGACTGAGACCATTTTGATGGTCAAAAGGGTCCTAACACTAAGAAACCTGGTGTAGACATTAGAGAGAAGAAGCCAGGATATGCAGACAAACATCAATAAATTCATGGACAAATTTATAGCATTACAGAACAAAGGTATTCCTAGCTTGATGGGCACCTGAGGAAGACTAGTTTCCCATGAAAATTATGCCAAGAGGGTCAACACCTTTGCTACAAGTTAGATTGCAGAAAAGCCCAGCACATCAGCAGAATCACGCCAGCATCAGGACAGACTCTCTTCAACAGGGTAGAGAGCTTATTCTTTATCATGAATGAAATCAATCGCTTGTTTGATGCGCCTCCAAATTTCTATAAATATATAGAGGCGGATGAGACCATAGAGGCTATTTTAAGACATCAATTGCCCACACAGGAAGTCTGGAATGGATTGATTCAGTTACTACTAAAACAGAGCCAGTAACTATGTTTTTTCCATTTAAATATATAAGTTGTCATGCACAGGAAAATTTGGATATGTCAGCATGTATGCAGAAAGAGGCTGAGCCAACTCAGCAAAACCATTCGGCCACCACAGTAGCACTGACAGTCACAGGTGACAGGGCCGAAAAGCTACAGGAGGGCAGAGCTGCACAGACACGTCATTCATCAGTTATAACAAAGTTCTCAACTGACTCAGTGACCTCCAAAGGTCGAAATCTTTTGACAGAATTAAAGAGCATTTATGTTGTATTGAAAGCTGCAATAACATCTTATCTGTTTCCTGTACGAGTTGGTGAAGATATTTTATTTCTCAGATGACTCAATGCCTGAGATATTTTGTATGAAACATTTATATATATTCCCCCTCGCATGAGTTTGCAGGGGTTGGATGTTATTGATATCTCTTCTAGAGTTCTCTTACTGTAAATTCTCAGAGAAGTAATACAAAGCCAATGGAATTTCCAAAGCTCTGTGTTGTTTGATGCATTATGGTGTTTAGCTGAATGTTACAAGATTCATCCGTACTTCATGGCACAATAATTTTTCCCTACAACTCTTCGTTATGTGTTTTGTTATCTTTTCATATCTCTTTCATGCTTCTGTGATTTACAGTTAATGGCAAGGAAAAAGAATAGTTCCAGGATTTAATTACAGATTACCCTGAACTCAATCTAAGTTATTTTAAATGTTTTCTTCAGTTATAGTAATAAAGGTGCAATTCTTAATTGCTACCCTTTCACACTATATCTTTCACAGTGATTATTGTTTTAGGAATTCAAGTTTGCTCCTGAGGAATATATCTCTTTCCCACACCCCAGCTTAGTGGAAAATTCTTAATTGCTTTTCACTGGTTGTTTACATTTCACCATCATAATTTCAAGTTTGTTTTATGAAGTATTTAAATGGCCCTGTAATTCTAGCTGCTCAAACTCAAGATTTCAAAAAACCAGTAGCCACAGACTCCATTGCCCAATGAACTAACATTATCTACAGATTTTCACTTTAGGTACAGAAAGACATCCTTCCATCCAACCAAACATAAACCCAAACCCTTACTTCATAACTAGCCTAAAATCTCCACAGAACAGAGACAAACCTTAAAGAGAGAGCCCTCTCTGATTACAGTTGGGCTAGAAGCTGTAATCCAAAGATTGGTTAGTGGTTACCCCGGCCGTATTCCCTTGGGGGTCAAATGGAACAACCTGGGTGTTAACATGCACCATAGATCACTGGTTGGATCTGGTAATAGGAGGGTTTATTACTGAATTCACAATAGACACAACTATAAGTTATAGCGAAGTAGAAAGGCACTTTCTCCAAGGACCGCGGGGTAAGTACATCAAATCATTGATTACTTGGATTAAAATGCTATTATGTGAAAAACAGATTATGCGCATTCATTAATGTCTGGTGTAACACGAAGCGGGAGAGGCTACTGAGGAATCGAAGGATTAGAAAACAGTCCTCTGATCTCTATTTCACAAGAAAGCGAGGAAGAACTAGCAGGGTTCTCTCTGCGCAGTGCAGTCTAGTTAATTAAGTAGCACATTCCACTAATACCACTGTTGTCCATGCCATCACCTACCTCACCTACATCAAATCCATCTTCGCCCACACCACCTCCACCACTATCGAAGGTTGGGATGGCAAGTGCAGTAAAGTTTCCGGTATTTAAAGGGGTAGGAAATGAGGAACCAAACCAGTTTTGGTTCATGGTTAAGGTTGTATGGGTAGCACAAGGCATAATGGATGATAACATGAAAGCGGTTACTCTGGTTAGCACATTGCAAGACCGCGCGCTGATGTCATATATCAGGTACTCGAGCAACCACCCGAATGTGGGGATAGCGATGATCTAGGATGTGTTGAAGAAAGAATTTAGCCAGTCGAAGTCGGAAATGCAGTCAATCATTGGGTTTAAGGAGATTGCGATGCTACCTGGTGAAACCCCGTGGGATCTGGATCAGAGATTGAAAAGTAAAATCCATGAGGCTAACATGACGCTGACAAATGCGCAACACTGCGTGTGGTTTGTGGCATCACTAAAACCACACCTGAGGACAATGTTATCATAGCAAAAGATCTCAATCCAAGCCGAAGAATTAGAGACAGTGATGAGATTGCATGAAACTCCAATACAGGATCCGAGGTTGGGAGTTCAACAAATCCATGCGCATATAAAAAACCTATGTTGAGAGATGAAAAATTTGAAACAAGGGTAGGCGCCTTGGTCAGAGGTGCACAAAGAAGTGTGGTGTATCAAATGTAAGGTCCAAGGCCATGATAAGGATCATTGTCTGCTCTTCACGACTTACATAGTGGGGGGGGACTGATACCATTGCGACTAGGGACACAAGTAGGGCCAAGCATGACGCTCGTGCTCTAGTGCGTGATTTGTTAGGTTTGAGGAAAGCATGCCACAGACAATTTTCATCTCTTGCAGAACCTAAGACAACCCCCCCAACAACTATTTTGCAACTTTTGTAGGATGATGGGCGACAATGAATGAAATTGCTGAAGTTATGAGTTGTTGATGGATCGAACATCTACTTATAGGGTGCAGATGGAGACGCGGGGTTAGGATCCAGCTGCAGCAATTACGCGGGGTGGATTCCAGGGATGTGGATGGGGACGAGGGGGAATGGGACCTGAACGAGGATGGGGACAACTGCTTTGCTATGATTGTGGGGGATTGGGGCACTATGTGCGGGATTGCATGAACCCAACTAGAGCTTGTTTCCCATACTGTTACCAATTTGACCATGAAGTAGTCGATTGCCCTACGCTAATTGCTCAGATGTGAGAGAAAGGGGTAATTCAGACTCCTCCCTCTTAGAACGTCCAAATGATGAAGGCTGAACCATGCGAGGGAGACCCAATGTGAATATGATGCTTAGAAGTGGAGCAACTATAGGGGAAGATAAGGGGAAGCAACTGGAGGAGGATACCTAGGTTCGTAAGGCCCCCACAAAACAACCTGAATTTGATTTGGAGCACGTGAAGGAAACATTTATGGAAGCTAAGAAGAGCCTTACAGAATCTTTTACTTCCGGTAGTAGGGAGCAAATGGAGCCGGAGAAGGATACTTCTATGCTTACCACCTTTTTAGAGACATGCATGAAGCTACTACGGGACACTAAAGCAGTGAAGGGATTGAAATAATTATAACAAGGTGCATAGGGTTGGATGAACCATGGATGGTCTGAAAACTAGGCAAGCATGTGTTGTGCATTGGGCGGGAGATGCAGTTGACTGCCCAGATTGGGGATTATGAGATGGATCAGGTCGTTATAGACTTGGGGTTAGACGCGAATGTCCTACCTAAACAAACCTGGGAGCGCATGGGCAGGCCCACAATACAATGGTCCCCTATCCAATTGTGAATGGCGAACCAATAGAATATCTTCCCTATAGGGAGACTGCAAGGAGTTACAATCAACATCGAAGGTGCAAGCACACAAACCAATTTCGAGGTCATAGAAATTGTGGACGACAGTAACCCATATCCTGCATTATTAAGGATAGACTGGGCAATGAATATGAATGGAGTCATCAACCTAAAGAAATGAAAAAAGATATTCGAGAAAAAATCTCTCCGTGTAGTAGTTCTGTTGGACCCAGCCGAAGGAGCACACTACACTGAGCCTGTGCGCGATGAGGACAATGACAATGAGTTGGACTGTATCTACCAGATTACAACGCAAGATTAGGACTAGGTAAATCTGACAGCGGACGGGCGAATCTCATGGGACTGTGACAGTTCTTGTACATCAGACTCAGATGAAGAAATTAAGCGATAGCAGAACCCCTTGCATGAGTAACAATGCTAAATTGCAATATGATAGTTAGATCACTACGCAGTGTAATGATAGAAGAAAAGGAGCATCCAACTAAGGAGGAGGCCATAAAAGAGGAAGAACCAGTCGACCGACACGAAACGACAAATCTGAGACAAAAGCTGCAAGGTGTGCATGAGGAGGCACCGTGTGCGACAATTGCCCAAGAATGGAGTACATGCCAAATGACTCGCGGATACAGGAGGCAGATTTGCGCATGATTGGGAAGACAAAATAGGGTGAGAATCTATTGGCAACCTATGGTGCTGATGTATCAAGGTCGAATTTGCTGCAGAAATCCAGCTAGGAGGAGAATAGGGGGGAGTACGAATAACGTCCGCCTGATGAAACGACCCACTAGGATGTTTTAGATACCATGGGTTCGGTGGGCCTACACCAAAAGGGAGGTGAAGGTGAATTTATCAATAGTAAGACAGGAGGGAGCCTAGACTGAGCAGGGTAGCAGCAGGCCTTGCGAAATCAAGAAACTTTGGGCGCGACTGAGAAAGAAACACGTGCTAGTAGTGGAGGACATCCGCAGAGTGGAAAATGGCGATGCACATGTAGGCTGTACGAGTCTGCGCATAAGGGAACCATGTCTGGTTGAGTCTACCATAGGACTAAAACAAGCTGCGATCCTGCTATCTTGGCTGCATCCGCACCTACGGAAGAATACACCCCACACAACAGCGCATGAAGAGATAATGGATACCAAGGCACCCGTAAGGTGCCCATAGCTCGGGCTAGCAGAACAACTGAGACATTGTACCTAGGGTGTGACCACCTGACTAGTCGTAGGAAGCACAGTCTCAGTGCCCCAAGCAGTTGAAAGAAGGTGTGGGACTATAAATAAGTCTATGAAAGGCCGACGTGGAAAGCAAGATCTATGCAGAGTCGTTCGGTCCACAAAATCGCGGCTGCGCCACAGGGGTTGCGCTTCCGCGCGGAAAGGTAGGAAGGTGACCGTTAACGCCACTATTCTTGACAACAAATTTAAGTCACGGTAAGGAGGAACGGGCAGTGGGCCATTAAGACAGGAGCTTCGAGATAGATACGACAAGATTTGCGGCTTAGCTGATATTAATGAACTGGAAGTGGAGGGAAGGGATCCATTCAAAATTTCGAGTTCCTATCAAAACCTGTCACCAACACTGGATTATTTGAGATCCGAATCAGTGAAGACCAGCAAACACTCGGCTACAAAGTATTCCATGAGTATCATCGCGAGAACCCAAGCACGGTTGTGAAAGAGCTCTATTTGGAGGAACCAGATGAAGCAACCATAGCCCCCAAAGTTCCTAAGTCCCCAAGCACACCACGACCTCAGAAAAACAAGCAGATGATGGGGCTAGTCATGGTATCGCCAAGATTCAATAAGTTATTAGTAGCTGAAAAGGGTAAAGCAATCACCACTGAACTCGAGGAGGATGACGAAGATTTACAAGCTTTGATCAATCAGATTGAAGCACAAGATGAGGAGGAAGAGGAAGTGTTCCAAATTACTTCACGACCCCCACATATCTCCCCATGGAGCAGGGCGGCCAAGATACCGAAGGACCTGGACGCTGCAAAGAATATGCTTCAAACCCCGCTTCTTCCGGATGAGATCAGGTTTGATGGTTTGCTGCTGGGTTCGAGCATCAAATTCAAAGATTGGGACCTTGCGGACAACGACAAGTTTCCCAAGCTGGCCGAAGACAAATTACTACCGTAGAAGTGGTTACTGGGTGTGGAAAGGGCGGGATTACTCAATTTGAGGTGGATAACCCACTATCACCGCGTGGCCATCACCATTTTTGTTATATGACAGTTACTATGTATGGTACATGATGGGTATCTATGGTTGGAGGAGCCGATTCCTATCACAGCCAATTTAGTACACCAGATTACCCACCTACCTGTTAAAGGAACAACCCCACAAAAATAGCCAAAACAAGTAGCAATGTGGGTCTCGCAGACACAATGAAGGCTAAGTATAAGTTGGAAAAGCACAAATGGGGGTATGCCATAGCAAGCGTCAAATACCGATGAGTTTGAATCACCACCCAGCTACTAGCCTGTAAAGTAATGAGGAAATGTCGTGCAAATGAGGTGCTAGCTCCTGTCATTGTGCTTGCAGCACAGTGCGTAGAAGGGGTTCAGTTCAACTGGGCACAGTTCTTATGCGACGAATTTTTGACAAATTTCCAGTAAGCGCAGGACAAAGGTAAGATGTTTCATTATGCATGGTTGCTACTATCAATCCTTCTGGTTACAGGAGAACTGCCGTAGGGTAGCCAGTTTCTCAGCATCGAGGTTAACCTACCTGAAGCAGTGCGGTATACCTCGCTCTGGGCTACAAAAGACACCACGCGGGTTTGTGAAATCAAGGTTTTTTGGGCCTTCATGGAGGGGAGTGTTCAAACATGGATCACTTGTATACCACGGATGTCTCCAATGATATACAACAATTTGCAAAGCACAATAGAGTTCAAAACAGACATGCATAATATATATATCCAGGCGTGGAAGGATCCAACATGAACATGGGTCAAGCTTCAGTTAATTGCAATAGACGATGCCATTTACAAGTATTGGCAGCATGGCCTCTAGAACGACACGCCCTAGACAAGGCTGTACTCGAAAGAATGGCAACACAACAGTCAAAGAAGGAAATCCAACTGTGACTCACTAAATTGGCAACAAAGACACGTCAGGGACAACAGGCAGCTTTGGAGCAGGAGGTAACCAAGGAAGTTATAGCTGAGGAGATCATGGTAGGTCAAGAAATGTCCTTAGAATAGGAAATGCATAAGGAAATGAAGACACAGGAATGCACGGATCATCTTATAGAATCAACCCAAGTCAAGAGGCCACGCAACAAGGAATCACCACAGACACGCAAAAAGTCAAAAACCGCAAAGGCTTTGGAGAAGGAGTTTCTTGACAACGACAAACTGACGGGAAATGTCCCTATATGTGCGTTGACGAAAGTAGTGACAGAGCATATAACTGTGTTGGGGGAGATCAGAGCACAATTGTAGGCATTACAGGTGTGACCCTCGGGCACGGTGATCCCGAACCTAGTGGAGGACACCACTGCAGCCAAGCAGATGGTACATAACCACACAATTGACACCTTCACGTTTCCAGCAGGCGCTGTTCTAGTAGAAGTAGAAGGGGACATGCATAGTTGGGGATTGTTTCTGGCCGCTCTTCCTAGAGAAACCTTGTACCAACTACAGGATGGGGTAACCGCTGAGCTTCGTGCCAGAGAATGCCATGCCCTCCAAACCTTGATGGAGCATAAGGAAAATTTGGAGCAGGTCCATCTCTAGTGCAATGACTTGGTCGCACACAACCAGGAAGTGGAACAAGCCGTGACCGAAGCTTGCATCCAGGTACCGGAGCTAGAAATCCCAGCAGAACTTCCAACAACTAGTAAGATTAATCACATGACCGCAGGATTCTATACGGCCCAAGAGGAGGTCGTGAAGGTTTAGTGGGAATTGAATTTGAAAATTGCAGAGCTAAGACTCAAGGCACAACTGCCCACACCCCCGGAAGTTCGAGAGCAGCACCGCAATGCAATTCAAGCAAGTTTGGAAATGATAAAGCATGTTGTCCGAGATTTCTTAGGACTGCTGGATCAGTCTCTCCTTACGTTCACCTCCCTCCAGGAAGACCCAACTGTTACACAGTAATTTGTCACTGTCTTCACTCCCAGTCCATCTACTGTGTCATGTGCCAAAGTCAAACATGCTTATGTTCCACAAATTCTATCCTATGCTGCCAATTGACACACTTTTCCTAAGTTATTTTCCTCATCGTGACTATGGGCTTAATAAACACACTGAAAGGCGCTCCTAAACAGTCCAGCCGCGCTGCCAGCGCGGAAGTACATCTGATTCCCGCGATGGTCTGATTTCATGCTCCAGCGCGAGGTTTCTTATTATATTCAACGATGATCTGACTATTTGTGTTGCTCACTCGCGATGTCAGTGCTGAAGTTTAGTTATGTACCCACGATGATCCAAATTGGGCGAATTTGTTCCAACAGTCGGCCTTCTGGATGACTCCAAACCTAGTTGTTGGCATAGGTTGTGTCGCCCTTCCTTCCCTGGCATGGCAATTCCGTCAATTGTGTTACCTTCCTTGGTGATAAGCTCTCTCTTCCACCTTTCATGGAGACTCCTTCTCCTATTTAAACACTCACTTTTGATATGATTAGCTAATAGTTAATAGTGGCTAGTTGGGAAATTCTTGGATTGAGCAATTCTTTTAGTGCTTTTGATAGATAACTGGTGTGAGTGTGAACAAGTGTGAGAGTGTTGATAGCTTGTGGAAGGTTGTGAAGTGCCCTTGATTTCATGTAAAACTTGTGAGAGAGAGAGAGACTTGTATGTTGGGAGATCCATCTTCAAAGAGTGAATGCTTGAAGAACATGCTGGCTGGATCCCTCTACTAAGGCTTGTGATGTCAAGACTTTGGTTGTAAGCTTACTCTTATTTCATTATTAATACAATCAATGATGTTTTCCTATGTCTTGTATGTAATGTACTTGATAGCTCATGATTTCTTGACTTTGTGAGTAAATAGTTCATTGTTGTTTTCTGGTTACGTTCTTTATTGTATTTCCTTTGCTTTGTTTCAGGTTGATCACTCGTTGAGGAGAAGGAAGCGAACACTGGAGCAGCGCAACGGAACTCCATCGACCACCGGTTGAGGTAGGCCTCCAACTTTGACTGTTTAAGGAAAGCTATTGTTGATCTATCCTTGTTTGTGACTAGACCCACTCTAGGGCTAGAGGGGTTGCCTCTGTCCGCAGAGGGAACACTTTCCTGCATCACACCAACCATACAACAAGTAGAAACAAAAGCGAGGGAGTTGCAGCAAGCTTATGACACAGTCCGAGGGATTACACAGATGATCGCTATCATGCAATGGTTGGCTAAAATGAAGGAGGGCTAGGCTCTCAAGGCACAAGTTGATGCCACCCGGAAAAAGGAGGCAGTGCTTAAAGAATGCATCCAACCTTGGCTTGAGGAAGCATTCGCGGTGTCCACCACCATTGAAGGAAAGTTAGCACACATGCAGGCAACATCTAATTTTGGACAGGAAACTAAAATTGATATGGATGCATTGGCGGCACGAGTAGAACAAGTACAACAAATGGTGGAGGAGTTTGTTGCAAGTACCAGTGAAGTGCAAAAGTTGTTGACTGACCTTTGCACAAAGATCGCTGCACAAGCCAAGTGACTCGAGACGAGTCACGATGATTGTGTTGGGGGACTGTTGGGTAGTGAAGGCCCCGCGTGACAGTTTTGGGGCTCAAAGCCTGAAATTTTGGGTAAAAATATAGTAAAGACTCTGTGTAGTACGCGGAGCGTGAAGTATAGTGAGTCAAGTCAACGGGTTGTCCGCCCGAAAATAATGAAAAATAATAGGAAGTGAGTCAGCTTTTCCATGGTCTGTGGACCATGGGAATGTATAAATAGAGCAAGGTTCTATGGTTAGAAGGCAGTTTTTTGGAGATGCATTGTTGATCTAGAATGTAATGGGTTTATGAGGCAAGAAGTTTTGGAGTGTCGGTAAGTCCGTATCAAGGGTGTTGGTAGAGAGATAGAGGCTCTGCAGCTGGGTGCGGAGAGGCCTGATAGAGTCCACAACTATGTGCGTGGACCCCTGCAGCTGAGTGCACATGGAGGATTTGGTTGTACTGAAGAAAATATCAATAAAGATAAGAATTTCGGGGTCATTGTATGGTTTCTTGCGGATCTATTTGTTGTTTATGTTCTGAATTTATGCATGATCGATTATATGAGTTTATATCTTTCTTTATGATTGCACACCCCGTGTTTTATTGTTAAATGTTTGCTTAAATATTGTAATAAAATCTCAGATCTATAATACTTTTAATTAATAAGAAAGTGCATCTGCACTGATCTACACGAAAGCCTGATAAATAGTACATAGTGGCATGAGGCTACAGAACGGTTCGTGACCCCTCCAGACCACATCAAGAGCTCCCAAGGGTGCGGAAACCTGGTTCCATCACCCTCCCCTACTACCTCGGGTGAGACCTTAGTCCGCGCTCCGCGGGATGTTGCTGAAAGGGTCTGTAGCTGCGGGATTTATTTGGCTAATAACTCTTCCGAACCTGGGTCAAGGCCCAATAAGCCAACACCTTGTGGCATATATGGTGTTATTTTGAATAAGGTTGATACTTTTAATCCTCTAGAAAAAGGAAATAATGTAGAAGAGGAGGTTGATTGAGGATAACATATAAATAAATTACCATTTGAGAATCCATAACATGAAATTTGAATATGTGGATTTTTTGTTCCACTTGCCTCTAAATCAAAGGATATGGAGCAATCCAAGGACCAAAAGAGGGATATGTTTGAAGATTTATATATTTCAAAGTCTCAGTGGAACATATTGGAAAAAAATTGGGACTCTTCTTCTTGACCTTTCGACACATCCGGTAAGGTTTTTACTCCCCCTCCCATGGTTCCTAGTGACGATAATAGAAGTTCTATTCCTTTCCTTGTCCATACTTCATGTACATGTCTGTAAGGAAACCTCTATCCCCTACAATTGATGCATCAACCTATGTCGTAAAACAAGGTGTTGGGATTAGATGAATCCTCTTGAAAGATCCTTTCATTACTATCCCATATACTTATAACTCCTCTAATTCTTGTGGTAGAAATACTTATCTCCTTAGACCTCACAATTCTACTCAAGAAATTAAGGGGTTTGGGCTTTGGCCTACCCACATATAGGGGGCCTATTAAGGCCAATTGTAAATCAACCATGCACGTTTCTTAAGACATGGATTCAAGAGAAATACATCAAGGAAGACAAATTTTAATCTCCAGGGCACTTATAGACAAGAAAACCCTGTCAAATGTCCCCCATGGAAATTTTGTCTATGAATGTGAGAGCATTAGGAGGGAGGCCCAAAATTTTCTCCCTCAAGAGGTTGATTGAATTTGATTTTTCAAACATTTTATTACTACAAGAAACTATGAAATGATTATATACTATTATAAATGTCTTCATAAAACATGTAAAGGGTTGGAAATACTTAGGCCCTAATTATTTTGGGTCTTTTGGGGGTTTGATAACAAATTTTTGAGAAATCCTCATTTTGTCTAATTAATTTTCGGTTCCTTCTAGGCTAGTTCTTATTGTTCACAATTAGGAACTATATATGTACTTTAAAATTTTGAATCTCTATGAGCCCCATGACAACAACATACATTTATGTATAGAATATTTTCACTTGGCTCTTTACAGGTTCATAATTTAATTGTTGGGTGAGGTCTCAACTTCACAATTAGGAAATATGAAATTTATCTTGGGATGGTATATTGACTCTTCATTGTTTCATTTGAAAGAGTTAGTTGGGTTTAATTGGAGCCTATGGAGGCTACTCCTACATGTTCAAATAAAAGGGTATTCTATGCAACATTTTCTACAAAATTGGATAGATTTTTAAAACATCAATATTTACTTCTAGTTATTGGGCAATAAATAACATGGACAAGTAAGGTTTACATCTCAAGTCATTTACCTATTTACTTGGAGTTTGGTAAAAATACATTGCATTTAGGCTTCCCTTTAAAGAATAATCCTCATTGGGGGAGGAGAAGGAATTCATGAATAGAGTCTTGGGGACTTGGGGTTCCTTTCAACCTATATTGTGATTTTTTGTTTCGTATACAATTTGCACATAACTTGAAGGTTCTCAAGGATAAGGTGGCAACTTGGGCAAAAATAGAAGAAATTATTGGATATTTCAACTGAGGGGTATTGAAACTGAATTAGCTTCATTTGGTTTTGGTGAGGGTTTATTAATAGATCAAATGACTTATTTTTGAAAATTGGAGAAAAAATATATCAAATTTATTATAGATAAGGAAAGGGAGTGGATGTTAAAATGCAAGGACTTGTGGCTTGAAGCAAGGAACCAAAATATGAAATTATTAAAAAATTATGCCAACCATAGGAAGAATTATAATATAATTTGGGATTTGGTTGATTAAGAAGGGGATATAGTAAAGGGATTTGAGGACCTTATAAATTTGGGGATTAATCATTTTGGGCATCTATTCAGGGAAGCTCTCGATGAGTACATATGCTCTTTCTTTAGGGTCTTGGAATCCTTTTCTAGTTGCGGAGGAAGATGAAAATGAGGACATATATCAACCTATGTATTTTGAGGAATTAATAGCTATTATAAGTTCCTTTCAAAAAGGTAAGAACTTGGGGCCACCTTGGGACCAGATGGGTGGATTGCAAAATTCTTTGAATAATTCTATGATATTACGGGAATTTTTTTCTTAGACTTTTGGAGTAAGTTTGAAAATCTACAAGGACATCGAGTAGCTACAACTTTACTTCTATTTATTATTCCAAAGATCAATTATTGAAAGAGTTTTAGTGGTTTTTGACCTATTTATTTATGTACTTGCATCTTTAAAATCATGGAAAAAATTAAAACAGGTAGATTAATTCAATTTTTATCGATAACAATATCTAATGAGAAATTAGGTATTATCATAGGTATACTGATATATGAAAACATTAGTTCTACTAAATTAGGTTTCCACTCAATTAAATTAAAGGAAAGATCCATAATAGTAATGAAGCTAGATATTTTTAAGAGTTATGATCGAGTTTCATGGATGTTGGACAAGGTCCCCTAGGGTCAATTTTGTAAAAGTTTTTGTTATCTATATAAAGTCTCTACATTTTGATGAAGAAGAGCGTGAAGGTCGTAGAAGTCAAAAGGGGATTTAAGAAGGTCAAAGCCCCTTAGTTTTTTAGTATTTAAGATGTTTTATGATTCGCCCATGGTTTGCAAACCATGGTATTGTAATGAAATAAATTATATAAAGGAGTCGTAGCGAGTCATAGGAAGTCAATTAGTTATTGAAGATATATGTATGGGAAATGTTACACAAAAATATCGTCACCTTAATTATTTGCAGTCGGTGTAGGTCTATCATTACCTATACCAGCTTCCTAAGCAAGTCTTAAACCTCAGCTCTTCAAAACAAGCTTGAGAAATGAGAGAAAGACATCAAAAAAGCAATGTAACTCTGCTTCCGCACTTTCTCTTAATTTTGCCTGTGGGCCCGCACCTTTTGTTCAAGTTATCTGCGTACTTATACGCTCTGTATGTAAAGGGGAAGGTGCGTACCCCTGTAAAAGTCAAAAGGCGCAATCTTTATCTTAAAAAACTCATCTTGGGTTAATTCTAGAGTTTTCTAAAAGCATTTGTTACGTGGATTGTTCGCTCCAAGTGGTTCATGCATCCCATGAGAGGAGGAACTAATCCCTTGTTGAGAGGAGCTATCCCTTGGAAGGAGGACTCTATCCCTTTGAAGGAGGAGCTAGTAACTGATCTCCATTGCACTATAAATTGAGGCATTGGGTCAATGGCCAGGGAGGTTAGAAGCTGAACTTTTGAGGGTAAATGCTAGTGAGATCAAGACTTCCTATTTTAGCTTAAGAGGAGAGATTACATACCTTTTTGGCTTCATTAGGGAGTGAGTGAAGCTTGTCAAAGTAGAGGATACTTCTTGTTGGACCCTGGGAGGAGCTTGTACAGCGTCAAGGCAAAGGTTGTAAGGTTCTTATCTTTTGAATTAATACAATCAAGCTCATTTTTCTCAACATGTATCTCATGTTATTTGTTTCATGGACTCCTTGACTTTCATGTTAAATATGTTTTATAATATTGGACATTCAGGTGCTATTTAATCGTTTGCCTTGTTTGTGCTTGCAGGTTTGCGACAAAGGAACTTACTTGGATCAAAGGAGCGAAGGCATCTCCGAACTTGCGTTGGACATGAGGTAAGCCCTTAAAACACACTTGTTTCCCATTACTTATAAAGCGCATTTAGAGAAAGATAGTGTTTGGTTGGTTTGTTTGTCATTAGGTCTTCATTAGATTCTAGGAAGGTTTGTCTTGTCCGCAATATCGACTAATTCCGCGTGACAACTAGTTTATGGTTTGGAAGCCGTGCTACCTATTGAATGTGAAATCCCGTCATTGCGAATGGCCATCGAATTACTTCCAGCTACTTCCGAAGAGGAAAGACGTTTATTATACTTAGCTCAGCTAGATGATAATCGTCGCGATGCTGCATTAGCGATCAAATCTCATGCCAAACGTATTAAGGCTCAGTATGATCGAAATGTAACCCCTCGAAATTTTTCGAAAGGAGATTTAGTCCTTTTGTACGATCAAGCAAACGATAAATTGGGCGCTGGAAAATTCGTGCCTATGTGGCATGGTCCTTTTGTTGTCAAGCGAAAGCTAGCGAAAGGGGCATATGAATTGGTAGACTTTGACGAGGTCTCTTTAGGTAAACCCAGAAATGGTCTTTACCTGAAAAGATACTATGCTTAAAGCGAGTGTGGAGATTTTTTTAGTTAGGTTAGTTTTTCTTCTAGCTAGTGTGTTTTAGATTAAAAGTGTGCTTAGCTTAGAGATTGAGTTTTCTGTCGTTATTCCTACTTATCTTGGTTTTACGTTTGATGTCGCAGATGTCGACGCCTCTTCAAACATATATTGGTTTCGCTAATGGCGCTTATGGTAGTACACAGAATATTTCTTCTGCAACTTGGGTGATTTATTCGCCCTCTGATGAGTTGGTATCTATGCATGGGGTAAGCCTCGGTCAAACAACAAACAACATTGCAGAGTATAGTGCAGTGGTGGAGTTATTATCTAAATCCATTTCATTTGGGATTCGGAGTTTGATAGTGAGGTTAGATTCTGAACTCGTTGTATTACAGCTTAATAGAGTATACGCCATTAGAAATTCAATTTTATTAAGATTATTTTTTAGAGTGCGTCTCTTGGAACGTGAATTTGACTATATTGAATATCAGCATATTCCAAGATCTTTAAATACATTAGCAGATGCAATTGTTTCTCAAATGTTAAGTAGACATGTGCAATAATCATACAAGTAAATTTAAAAACATTCCATAACATGTTTAACAAGACAAGCTAGTAATAACGATATCATATATATAGGAGTGTGTCAAAAAATACATCGTTCTCGATCATAGGTTGAAAAACACCTTATGATCGGCAAAAATGATAGGTACAAAAAGCAAAATGTCATGTGAGACTACAATAAGCGATCATCCCATCACTGGTGATGATCTTGATACAAAACCACTGCACGGGCCACCTTACAAAGGAACCTCCTAAGAGGTCCGGGGACTCCAACCACATAGCGCTGAAGTCGACGAGGGATGTCGTCTATGCTGGTCTCGGGAATGTCCCCTATCAGGCGCTCTAGATGGCTCTCTAACTCGGCCAAAGTCTCTGCTGATTCGTCTTGTGGGGTTGGAGCCGGTGCAACTGGTTGTTTTCTCTCGAAAGGCCGGAGAGCGGTTGGTCGCTGTGGACCCACATCTGCATTTTAAAATTATAACTATCAGTTTTGCGACGATATAAAAAATAAAAAATTAACATTAGGAAAGTGTTGAAAATGATTACCTGAGTCATCCCACTGCTCTCCTGGAGGAAGAGCCATGTCTGGGTCTCCACGAAAATCAACCCCAGCATAAGGAAAATCCTGGATAGAAAAAACCTGGTTTTCCAACCATTGGAAATACTCAGGTTTGAACTAGATGACCTCGGTCCCCTCGTCAGGATGATGGGCCATGACTGCGACCCATGGCATCAGTTTGGGCTCTTGGGGAAGCCCAGCTCCAACTGTAAGATGCTGCGGGATAAGCATAGGAATCCTCTCCAGGCCAAAGCTCACGACTAAAGTTCCATAACCAAAAGTCTTCAGTCATCCTTTCTTGGCCCTGGTCAATTGGCCCTTCACATTGGTCAACACAGCATCCCACCAGTTGAAGATGGTGCCCTGAAAGCAATCAACTACCATACGCATCTGGGATCCGGTGGCAACATGTAATGCGGCATCTCCGCAAAGTCTAGTAATAGTGAATGCAATCACCATGAGCTCAGGACGGGATATGGTCTTTATGTCTATCCCTTTGTCTCTAGTCTGGAGGTTGCAGTACTCTAACCGGAGACTATCGACAGACTGACCACCTGCCCTAGTCCCAAACAGAGTCAAGTCAACGCCTCTCTTAGGCAAACCAGTCAAAAAATATATATCCGCCAGTTTGATCTCGAGCTGGTGGCCGCCAATAAAGAAGCACTCGTCCTGGACACTCCATCTGTCAACCATCCACTGCATGAAATCCACCTGAGCCCTCATGCCAGGAATGGCCCAGTATTTGTATAAGCCGCACGCCCTCAAAGCATCAAGTGAAGGTTGATGATTCCATGCGGCAGCATTCACATCCTTGTGCTCTCGTTCGTGCCAATCTAACATGGTGTACCACCTACATCAAGCAAAACGATCATTTAGAAAGCTAGAATAATTTTTCTTTGGTCCATTTTTGAGAATTTTTGGGTTCAAAACCCTTGCTGCGGGGCCCGCACCCTTCATGTTGGACACAGTGCATGGGACCACACTTTGTCCACATGGAAGGTGTGGACCCCGAGCTTTTTCCCAATGGAGAAAAAGTCGGAGTCCGCAGGTTCGCAGTGGTGAGCCTGCGTACCTCGAGCGCGGGTTTTTTGCCTAAAAACCCTCCTAAAAAACGAAATGAAAGACTAAATTGAAAAATTAAACTGTTAAAAAACAAGAGAAAGATGATGTGGATTACCTGGAGAAGACGACGTCCGATTCTGACGGTTGGATTTTCCGCAATCTTCACGGGAAGTTTTTAGAGCAAAAGCACTATTGTCTCACCCAAATCACAAATGGTAAAAATGAATGGTAAAAGCCCCTTTTTATAAGTTTTTTGGGTAAATAAATGCAAATTTGTTTATGTTTCACTTTAAAAAGGTATTTTTGCGACATTTTTATCCCTTTCAAGCAGGTATGAGTAATGTTTGTGTTTTTGTGCAAGATAACAAGATTATTCAAGCGAAATCTATCATTTTCAGCTAGAGTC